>PVIJ01011182.1:0-56011 GCA_004024925.1 Scalopus aquaticus | reverse complement strand
GGCGAGAGGGTTCACCAGAGACAGAGCGGGTAGCAGAACAGGCAGATCAGAACTACACTGCTGAGGGGAGCAGCGGGCGAGGCAGGAGAGGTCTGCCGCACCATGTGGGATTCTCCCCGGCCGGGCGTCGAACTCGCGTCGCCGCTGCCGACAGCTCCACAGCGCAGCGCTTAACCGCTGCGCCACCGGGGAGGCCCAGCAGTGTATTTCTGATCTGCCTGTTCTGCTCCCCACTCTGTCTCTGGTGAACCCTCTCGCCGCCCCACGCCTCTGGCCTGTACCCCAGCTTGTATGTATAAATAAAAAATAATTCTTTAAAAAAAAAACACACTGAAAAGGTTCATGAGTAAAAAAGCAGTTTTTCCGTGATTATAATTTGCATATTTAAACCAGCCCTTGAATATAGTTAAGGATCAGAGAGTAGGTATGAGAATGTAGCCAAATAAGAAACTAGGATGTTTTATAACAGAACTTTAATGGGATGTGGAGGAGGGGGCCAGAGGCCTGGCTTCCATCCTGCTCAGCTCTTACTGACTGTGGCTGTCTGCTCTTCAGAAAGAAATGTAGATGATAATATTTTTCTTTCATACCTACAGTCATTATGAAGATCAAGTAAGAGAACAAATATAAAATTGCTTTGAAAACAGAAGCACAGATGCTATTTTTACTTATTTCCAACCATTCTGCAATAATAGCATGCCATTTTTATGTCAGCAAATGTAGGGCTCCCTCTGGGAAGAGAATAATCAAAATACGCTTTCTGCCTCACTCCAACTCTCTGGAAGGAACCTTCTAGGCATTGAGGAAGGGCCCCCTCTAAGTATCACTCACTGTTCCCAATGATTACTCTGTGCTGAAGTGTTCAGCAGAACACTCACCCTTTCCACCTGCAGTGTCCCACTCTTGCCAATAATAAAAGCTCTTCTCAGCACCTCCAGGATCAGCATATCCTTTGGAGAACAGAGAGGTATCAAATGGCCAATGCTGCCCGGCCTGTCCTCTCAGTGCAACACCAGTGCATTCATTGCTCTTCCATTCAGCTCACCTTCCTGCACAACATATTTAAAATGTGTTCAGTAAATTATTACCTAGGAGTGATTTTTAGTCCCAGGAGGGAAAAAGTCCTTAAAAATGTTAATTATCTAGACCATAGAGCTTAACATTCTGGACTCCAAGATGGTATTTAAGCCTATTTAGATTTTCTCCAAATTCTTTAAGGCTAATGCAACTTTTGAATGTATCTAGTAATCTCTAATTATTTGTGGAAATGGTAGATGCGAGAAGACCAGATTAAATCCACAGATAATCCCCAAATCTCATTTTAGCCAACAGCATGGCTCTTTTCCCACCAAGCCTAGTACAAGGACTAGACTAGCAAGGCTGGCTAGAGTTCCAGGCTCTCTGTTCTCCTGTCCACCCTCTGGTGGAGATGTTAATGAATTGCCCAAACTGCCAGGGGGAAAAAAAAAAAGACGACAGAAAGGAAAGTGGAAAAGCAGGGGCCTGGGCCACTGCAGAGCCGGAAAAGCAGATGCTGGAAAACACGGGAGTCCCAGGTGAGGAGCAGCCATAGTCCCCTGCTTTGGGGTCTGGGCTACAGTTGCCCTACTGGGGTAATGTTGCCACCGGGTCCCACGTGACAGGCGTGTGTCGGTGACAGGTGGCACTGTCATCTGGAGCCTCTCAGGGCTCACAGCACCAAAGCCGAGCTGGCCTGTTCCAAGCATTGTTCTCGGTTGAAGGCAGTCCCTCACAGGATGAGGAAGGGCAGAGGGAGACTCTTGAGTTGAGGACTGCTTTGTAAATCCCACTGGCCTTCACTTTAGTCATTTCCCTCCTGCTGCTTTTTCTTCTTTCAGACTTGGTTTATTAATACCAGAACAGCAATGTTTCGCAAAATTGTTTTTGAACCTAAGTCTAGTGTGAATGCAAATCAATATTTTACATTGTATGCAGGGTTGTGTTTTTTTTGATATTTCAAGATAATATCATCGGTGAAACTAATCAATGCAAGTCACTTTAGAGTCAAATTTTTCAAAAGGCAAGAAGATTTTATTAAACAATTTTTGCCTACTTCTGGTAAAAACCCGCAAAGATGCAACTTGATTTTTGATAGGCTTATTTCTCCCACTCCTTCTTTTCCTGGGCCATTTCCGGTTATGTGTGAGCTCTCAAGATTAGAATTTATGGCTAGTTTTAGATCAAATGTCTCGGGAATTCAATTTGGAAGTGGGAAGAAAAAAAAGAAAAGAAAAGCAGACGATCCGATGAAGGGAAGAGACCAGGATTTACCTTAACTTATTGGGATGGAATGATGGAATTGCGTGAAAGTGTGGGTGGAAATAACAGAGCTGGCATGGAGGGGCAACTTTTGGAGAAAATAGAAAAAGGAACAGTGTCCATCAAATCAGATATAAAAAACTGACTCCTGAATTTAAACTTTCTGAAGCACCTGAGCTCAGGATTTGCACTTGATTTATGTGCTAAATGACGTTCTTCAGAACACTCCCATGTCTAAGTATCTGCAAACCAGGGATAAGACCCTGTCGCCAGATGCTAGGAGGGCGGGTTCATATCGCAGGACAGAGGGGGCGCGGGGACCATCTTGCTACCTTCTCTGGCGGTCTTTCTTTCTAAGGCTGCAGAGATCGTTGCAGGCTCGCGAGGGCTGCGGGCCCTCCCAGCCAACACAGTCCGCCAGTTCCCCAGCGTGCATCGAGAGCGCTGGGGCAGCGGCAGGAGAGTGCGGCCACTTGCAGGCTCGGGTGCCCGGGTGGGCGCGGCGTCAGAGCTGGGTGCCCAGACGGCGGGCCGCGGGCTGTCTGCCGCCGAGCTTCCTGGGCTCCCGCTCCTGCGCCGGGGTCGCCTCACGAGCTCTCAGCCCTCCCGGACACCGGCAGCCTCCGCCGCCCCAGGGCCCGCGCCGGGGAACCGCCTCTGAGCCTTCGGCTCCCTCGGCGCGCCACCAAGCCTCGGCTGGCCGGTGTCCTTGGGCCTTCTCTCCTGCCCTCCTGCGGCCATCGAAGGGAAAACAGCCCAATGGTCTTGGCCACCTCAGCTTGCGGCCGCTGCCACCGCGAAGGTGAGCGCCGGGCTCAAACTCGAGCTGTGCAGGAAAGGCTGTCTTCCGAGGAGGCAGCGGTGATTCCTGCGGGACCGAGATCCCCTAGGATTTTCCAGAAGGCTCGGGCAACGCCCTGATGTCCCCTGTACTTGCCCCATTTTAGACTGTTTACCCAGACCAGTGAAGACAAGCGGGAAACCGTGTCCCAGCCAACCTGGCTGCCGGGTTGACAATAACTTGAGGGCAGTGGATCTGCCGGGTGGAGGTGGGAGGTGGACGGAGGTTGGAAGCATAGCCTGCTGCCTGAGGTTTAAGGTCGCGCAAATATTGTAGCCCCAACCCTTGCAGATCTGGGCTAAGGTGTTTATTTCATTTTAAGGCCCCCTTCCACTACCTATACTAGCCTAGAGGGAGTTACAAATGACTTCCACATCCTGGCAGGGCGTGGGTGCACGGCCTTTCCCTCAGCCAAGCCAGCCAGCGAGGTTTTTGGCTGCCAGAAAATGTGTTTCTCATCCAACATTTCTCACACAAGGACAAAATATAGTGCGTCTAAAAATGGGGAACTTCCTGTCTGGGCTTCCCTCACCTACTCTGGTTCCCCACTTAGGAATAGGACTTGAGCAGCAAAGATTAGTTGGAAACCTGTTTTCCTTTGTCCGTCCCAGATTTTTGCTGCTTCAGTGTCCCATGTCAGGTGAAATTATTCATGAGACTGTGAGTGAAGTTGATAAGTCTTCCTCCTTCCCCCTAGAAATTCCAAGTGGATTTAAATCACTCCCGGGTTGCTGCGGAGGCAATTGTGTTTTATGGGAGTTCTCTAGTGGGCTTTGAAGTATTTGCTTACCAAATCTGTTTCTAGACGTCCAACTCCCGAATAAATTACCCACCCCTTCTGCTGCCCCTGCCCCTGCCCCCTGAAGTGTGAGATGTTCTCGGAATAGCCCGGAATGAGAACTCTGGGTCTGGTCAGGCAAATTGCCATTCCTGGTACACTCATTGGCAACGTGCTTGGTGGAGAGATTTCAAATGTCTAATGAAATAGGCAAGGGATTGAGGCCCGTGGGCCTTATCCTGTGCACAGATGCATGCCTTGCTCTCAGGATCATTTTCTTAGTACCTCGAACCTGGTTTCCTTGTCAGAGAAAAAACGCCATTAGAATATCGTTTGGAGAACACATTAAAATCCTGGTGTTGAAAACATCTTGGAGCTTCTTTGAGAACTGCCACTTGCCAGAGGTTAGTGCTAATTGACATCAGGCAGGTCTGTTGCAAAGACTGTGAACTTCGCTTTATTTTGTTTGTAGAAAGGCTACAGAGGGTAAAGGCAAATAGGCAGCAAAGACCCTGTGGTGAGCCAGGAAGCATTTTGCATTTGCATCTGTCAAGTTGCTTAAAATAGCATTGTCATCCAGCCTTCTGTGTGAGCAGGACAGGGTATGGCTAGCTCGCTTGTTTCTGCAGCTGCTCTTCATATCCCCGCCTAACATGCCACTAAGATCACCATTTTCCTCATCCAAGCAATGTGCTGAAGAGGTAATTAAAAACTCCCTGGGAGATTCCAGAGCAGCCACTTCTGGGCTTGAGATTTGTCACATTTGTCTGATTCACCTCGCCAGGGGCCTCAACTGCATAAGGATTCCTGATTCCTTCCAAGCAAGGACAAGGTGGCCCCTCCCAGGCAAGGACAAGGACCCTGTTGCCCTTTTCTTATTTAGAATTTTACTAAAACAACATCAACAACAACAAAAAGCAAAACAAACCAGAAATCAAAATACCGAAAGCATAGACATCTGGCATGTTTACAAAGCACAGATTTCTTACCCTAAAATAATTAAAGCCTGTCACAGACTTGGCTGATCCTGCCTCTGGCTGGGCTCATGCCTTCAGATTGCTTGTCGCCCACATCACGCTGCTACGTCGGAGGAAGGAGTTCCTGCCATTCTGTTCTTTGGCCAGCTTCTTGAGGTGGGCAGGGCAGGGAAGGCCTCTGACTTAACTGGGCTCCCACTTTTGTGCATTGCTCCCTCCCACCATGACCTCTGAGCCTGAGAAAAGCATTTTCCGGGCTGGTGTTCAGCTTCCTCCCTGTGCCTCATGGTGGTCCCAGGATTTCCCTGGGCGGCAAGCAGGGAGGTTCAGAGCCCTCACCTGTCACTCTACAGTCAGGCTGCCAGCCCAGACTGCGGGTGCCCACCCCACCCTCCCAGAAGCCTGCCTACTTTGTATTCACCCCTCCCCTCCCCACCTCTCCCCCAGCCAGCCAGCACCACTGAAAACCACCTGTTTTGTGTTTGGAAGGCCTGGAAGCACCCCCATCCTCCACCCTCGCAGACCTCCCACTGAGTTCCAGTTTCCTGTCCCCAACTCCAGATTTGAGTTCTTGACTCATTTAAAGAACATAAAGAGCTTGCTGCATATTCAAGCCTCTCCTTTCCAGCTCAGGTTGCCAGGGGTCCCCCTCTCAGAAGAGGAGTGGTCTCTTTATGTTCTAAGCCCAGCAGCCCCCAGGAGCAGTCCTCACACTTGACAGAGGTCAGATGCCTACAAAGTCACAGTCATCTCTGCAGGACAACATGTTGGCATTAGTCCCCTCAAATGTGCTAAGAACAACTTTGCAAGCAAAAGCTATGACCCTACTATGACATGTGCTATGAAATCACAGGTAAACTGATACACACACACACACACACACACACTCTCTCTCTCTCTCTCACATACACATGCAGGAAGCTACTGAATCCCCTGATTAGCAGTTTCTGAATATTCTGGTAGTGTTAATTTATTCAATAATTTTTCAGTCTCTGCCACATTTGCTACCAGGCAAGTAGGAATGGCTGGAGGAAAACTTTCAGAGGATTAAAAAGTTTAAAGTGGACAAATTGCTCCCCATGCAGTAGGTAAAACAATGTCCTTCTAAAAATGTGCACTTCCTAATCCTCAACACCTATGGAAGTGTCACCTTACATAACTAAGGAAACATTGCGGGTGTAATTAAGTCAAGGATTTTGAGATGGAGAGATTGTCCTAGATTATCTGGGTGAGTTCAGTGTGATCACAGAGCTCCTTAAAAGTGAAAGAGTGAGAGAGGCAGGAAAGTCAAAGTCAGAAAGATTTGAAGAATTGACACTGCTGACTTAAAGATGGGTGAAAAGGCCAAGAGCCAAGGAATGCTGGAAGGGCCAGGGAGTGCATTCTGTAGAAAGTGCAAAAGACCAGGGAGTGGAACACAGCTCAGCCAACATCTTGATTTTAATTCAGTGAACCCCTTTCCAGAATTTTGGCATGCAAAACTATAGGATACTATATTTACATAATTTTAAACCACTAAATTTGTAGTAATTTCTTACAACTGTAGCAGGAAATTAATATTCTCCATTAATTTAATTATCTGTTTGATTTGAGAAAAGAATACAAATTTGGTGAGAACATTCTGGTACAACCTGAAAAATAAAGAAGCATCTCCATTCAATTTCCCTTTTTTTCAATAGCTGCCATTTCCTCCCTGTGCAGACTAAGCCAAGACCTGAGCTGGTCACTACTACTCTGGCGAGAGCCTTTTGTGACAAGTACTGCTGTGCAGTTACAGAGGAGGAGACTCTGCTCCCATAGTTAAGTTACTTCCCCAAAGCCACACAGTAGTAACTGATTGGTAAAGAGAGAGGATACAAAATCCACTTCTGCTAATTTCCTCCTTCACTATTTCCTCCAACCCATTTTTATGCCCTTTCTGGGAAATCATTTTACAAGCCACTGTTCTTCAACCCCACCCCATTCCATCCTAGGAGTACTGACTCCATACAGTCAGCCAACTAACTGCCTTTTTATGGAATTCCTGCCATTGTAGGTGGCAAGTCACCAGCAAAACTGCCACTTGGGAAAGCTCTTTCTGGCTACAATGAAGATATTAGCTGAAAGTTCCTCCCTCTACTGGTGGCATAATCTGAAATTATCTGTCAACTGAACTTTGGTTCAACTAATGCAACGGTCTGCGTGTTGGTTTATAGGAAAACATGACCATTTCAAAGTCCTCTCAGAAGAGCATGTACAACCTCGCTCGCAGGACCCTGAAGAGCTGAGAAAGTGCATCAGGTGTGTTTTGGGTAAATAGTCATCTCCCAGAACTTTGGGGGAGTGGAGAGTTCCCAGAGAGGAGACATTTAAGTGTTACAATCCGGGAAGCCCAAGCATTTGGACAGGGAACTGGAAGGTGGAGGGCCACAGCAGCGCTCTCCTGGGGGGCGGTAGCACTCTGGCATCAGAGGAGGAGTGTGCACACCTATGTGCTCGTGCACGCACAGGTATGTGAATATGTGCATAGGTTTGTGTAACAATTGTGTAAATATGTGTGAAAATCACAAGTGTATACAAGTGGGTGAGAGATGTGTACATATGCGTGTGAGTGTGTATGGATGAGCATGTGGATGTGTGATTGTGGGAGAGCACAGGCACTTGGGGGACAGCAGGCCTTGTGAGCCCAGAATTGCCCCACCGCAGAGGCCTCTGTACACCTGAGGGCATGTGCCAACACAGGTAGCCCTGGATCCTGCCAGACGCCAGCCCAGAGGAGAGTTTGCCCTGAGTGGTTCAGTGAGCGCAGGGGTAGAATGCGTACATTTATTTTGCTCTATGACAGTATAATTGGCTTTTCCTCTTGTGAGGAATGAAAGGGCAGTATGCTTTCTGACAGCTGTGGGGGCTGCCTTCCTGCCCGCATAAATCTCGTCTCCCCCATATTGTTACACCTGTTTAAACAAGGAACAGAATAGGTATTTATTTGAAGTTCAAAAGGCCATATGAGCTGAGGCCTAAATATAGGCCTGGATATAATTATAAAGATAGTTAATTCTTTGTTCTAGAAGAATTTTGCAGCCCACTGTTCCCTCAGAAGCTCGGGCAGTTTCCTTAAACACATGTATCTCCCAGCACATGTAAAGGCTGAAGTGTAGGGTGCAAGGCTGGGGGGACAGAAGAGCCCCAGGGCATCACCCCCAGACCTGGCTGATCATCAGGAAGGAAGCTTGATAAAGATGCAGACTTCCAGGCCCCCACCTGGAGATTGTCTTTCTTTCATCTTGGATTGGAGGCCAGGCGTCTGTTTGTAAAGCCCCCAGGTGATGCTGATGATTACCCAAGTTTGGGAACCCTTGACCTAAGGAATAGAGGTGGGAGACACGCCTTCCTATGAGGCCTCTCCAGGACTAAGTCAGGGTACTAGTGATAACCACTCCTGGAGCACCATCATCACTCCCATTTCACAGATGAGACAGCTGGGTTCTCTCATTTGTGTGCTGTATCTTAGGGCAGTTCTCTGTGTTTTTCATCGCACAGGCGCTTGTGAGACTGATAAAGCTATAAACCCTCTCACCATAAAACTGCATACCCAGAAGATCATGCATAATTTCAGAGACTTTCTGGAGCCCCCAATGCCTGTTCAGGGACCTCTGGTTAAGAACGCCTGAAGGGCATTCCCTAAGTGGGGTCCACAAACAGGCCCATGAGCTTGAGCAGCAGCCTGAGCCAGGGCTCATAGAGCATTTACTGTGGGGTTATGGGATTTCAGGCACATTGAGGGAGGCTGTGGGTAGCGGAAGTGAGCACAGGACGCTGGCCCTGCATCTGATTTAGATGGAAGGACAGGACTGTGCAGCCAGAAAAATGAGTGCATGGTGGTGCATGCCAAGTCTGCCAGATATATGTGCCACGGCCCAGGAAGACGTCGTGGGCTGAGGGAGGGCCAGAGGTCAGGAGGTTGGTTGGTGAGGTTGGCTGAGCCTTGGAGGAGCCTGGCTGAGCTGAGGAGAGACTCCTGAGGACAGGGAACTTGCTGATGCTTTTGGAGAAGGGAGAAGCCATAGTCAGAGCAGTGACAAGGAAAGCCAAGTCATTAAAAAAAAAGAAGGCCATATGCTAAGTAATCAATCTCCTCCCCCCAATAAAAGGAAGAAAAGGATAAGAAAAAGAGACACTTGAACAGGGTGGTAATCTTTATAGTCATTTAAAAATACATTTACATTGAACTATTAGCTTCATGTGACACAAAACAATGCTCTCCAATTGTGCCGGTGATACACAAAAATTACAGAATTTATTAAAAACCCATTAATTTACGTTCCCCAAAGGCAGTCTGGTCCATAAGAGGACAGGAGAGGAAATAGCATGGGAACACGTGTGGGTTTATCTCTGGGACTGTGTGCACAGCCTCACTTGCAGATTGCTCAGGCCCTACATTTGAAGCTCCTGTAAAAAATGGAATCAGAGTAACGGCCTAGCCTCTCTACTTTGCACCCAGGGGCAGGCCCTGTCGTTGTGTGGCTGAAGATCTGAGCAGGGCAAGTGGGTAATAGAGTAAGTCTAATCTGGCTGCTGCAGACTGCGCCCCGTGGAGTTTTCTCCTTTGTCCTGTAGAGGGAGCTGCTGCAGTTTTGAGGTGAGCCCCAGCCAGGCCAGGGCGAGGACTCTGGGTGTGGAGAAACTGGAGCCCGGGAGACTGGCCAAGAAACAATTGCAGAAGGGCAGATTCACAGAGGAGAGCCTGGACAAGGGCCAGGGACGGCCAGATTCCAAGAAATGAGTATGCAGCCCTCAGGCCCTGGGGAGATAGGTGAGGCAAAGAGGAACCCTGGTTTGGCCACAGTGTGATGAGCAATGGTGCCTCCATGGGCAGAACCAGAATTCACTGGGTGTGAAGGGGAAAGACAGCAAGCTCAGCCTCGATCCCTCCTCTGGAGAGTGGCAGGGAGGCTCCCCGCAGAGGGCATCTCAGCTGTGCTTCCTCTCAGCGATTCCTCTGGTGAGTCCTTCAAAGACAAATGCTACGGGAGAGGCCCTGTGCTCCCCTCACCCTGCTCTCCCTGAAGGGCATTCAGATTCTGGGGAGCATTTGCTTTTGCAGATAGGAAGTTCCTTCTTTTTGCTTCACCCAGGTCATGGCACATAATGTGAAATTTCCGAATGATTTCAGCAGCTGCAGGACAAATTGTCTTGAAAAGACATGCAGGATGGTTTAGTAACACTTAAACATTTGGAAATAGTGTAAAAAAAATACATGATAGATGGAAGCAGAAATGGGGACATGTGCAGGCTGGGTTGGACTTTTACTCCTTGGAAATAGCAGGAAATAACATAGCAATAGCTCGTGTGGAAGTAGAAGGGGGTGTGGAACCTGGTACCTATTTCCTGCAGGGGTCCCAGGCGTGTCAGACGTGCACGTTGCCCCTGTCTGGGACAGTGAAATGATTTCTTGGGTGCATCAAGTCATTTCCTGCTTCTGAATGTAATTTATCTGCATAACAAGGAGCTTACTAAACAGACCCAGAAATTATTACGAGAGCTTTTACCCGTTTTTTAAAATGATTGAGAACATGAGGTGAATTTGATTTCCCATGTTTAGACAAAACTGCATAGGAACACTTTTAAGGAACAAGAGCAACCTAAAGATACATTTAGCTCTGTTCTCATTGAAAGGGACTCCTGGCATCTGGGCAGGGACCTGTGACTAGTCCTGGCCAATAAAATGTGAGCGGAAAGGTCTGCGTTACTTCTGGGCTGAGGCAGCGAATCCCCCACCACCATCCCCATGGACCCCAGCTTCTCTCTGCTCTGGCCCTGTGCCAAGATGGTGGGGCTGCAGAATTAACCAGTGGGAATTGCCACTTACCACAGCTGTCTGGAGCTCACCTGGTGTGCAGGGGATGGCGAATGAATTGGAGAGTTAGTTTGTTGTGTTAAGCCTCTGAGATTCAGCGGTGTTTGTCATTGAGCAAAACGTTGCCTACCCTGATTAATATAGTCACCTTTCCTTGGCTCTTAATTGTCCTTTCCTTGTACAGTAAGTCCTTAAATAATGTCACTTCATTCCATGTCATGTTGTTGTAATATTAATGAGAAAAAATAAGGCTGGCTGACATTGGATGAAACCACATTATTTGAGAACTGCTTTCATTAACCATGGTTTTGTTTAAAGTGACAGTTTCCAAGAAGCTATTGATAAAGTCAAGTGAGGACTCACTGAACTATACAGATGATTGACAGGTACTTTTAAAAATCGTTTTCCCCACACCCTTGTTAGGAAATTTTCCTTCTGGAGCTAAGAGCTATGTTAATGATTGCATACGACTGTGTGTGTTTGCCAGAACTGTGCTTCCATCCCCCCCCTCCTTCTTTTTGAGAAAAATTTAAAATATACAATATGCCAAAATTAAATAACAAACACCCCAACTCCCAGCTCCCAGGATTCACAGTGTTAAAATTTTGTCACATTTGCTTCAGATTTTCTTTTTATAAAGGAAATGAAGTATTACAGCCACAGTTGGTGTACTTGCCCTGCTTCTAGCACCCCCTTCAGTCATGTATTCACTTCACACACATGTCCCTGCCCTCAGAGCACTGGGGGAACTGCTGATATGGATGTGGGGTCCTCCCGTCAAATCCTTTTTGTTTTTTTGCATGTGCACACACACACACACACACACACACTTTACTTGAATTGTTCATTATATGAATATACCACATTTTCTAATTCCTTACCAATGGATGCTATATTCTGAATGTTTGTGTGTCCCCAAAATTCACATGTTGAACTTAATGCCCAATGTGATAGTATGAGGAAGTGGGTCACTGGGAGGTGATTAGTCATACAAATGGGACCCTCATGAATGGAATCAGTGCCCTTCCAAAAGAGACCCCACTGAGCTCCCTCTTAGCTACTACTTAAGGATACCTTGAGAAGACAGCTATCAGGTGGCAAATCTGCTGGGGACACTAGCTTGGATTTCCTAGCCTCTGGAACTATGAGAAACATGTATTTGCTACTTGCTATTTATAAGCCATCACTTTAAGGCATTTTTGTTATGGCAGCCCAGCTGAACCAATCAATGGACTGGATTATTTCCAGTTTTTTCACTACTATGTACAGTCCTTTCACACATCTCTTTGTGCTCATACAGGAGAGTTTCTCTAGAGACATAATAGGAAGTAGAAATGGTTACAGGTAATATGGATTTTAGGTTCTGCTTTATATTGATTGGCAAATGGTTCTTGAAGAAGCTGAGCTGTTTCTACCTAGGACAGCCATTTTCAAAACTCATCTTTGCCATGTGTCCTAGCACAGAAATATTTTGCGGTTCAACTTTAGGGACTCTTTTAAACAAAGTATCCTTATTCTGAATGGTTGTGTTTCACAAATTTTCAAGCCTTAATTCTTTTTAAAAGACATATTCATTTTATAAATGAAAGCAACTCAAAAGGGTATGAGGGACTCCTGAATTCCAACCACCCAGAGAAAACCTCCATTAACATTTTGATAAATATTCTTTTAGGTATTTCTGATGGAAATGAATATGTGTGCCAGGTTATACCAGTGGTGCCAGGCTATGCTCGTTTATCGTCTTATATCATCTAGTTTATCCTCTAGTTTTTTCGCTCATTATTATGTTATAAACACTTGAGATGGTCTTTCCAAATTTATAAAACCTCTCGGATTTCCTTTAGGTTGAAGTTGCTTTGACTCCAAACTAGAACTGGGGGAGAGAGGAATGAGAACGACAGTGGTTAAGGGCTTGGTATATGCCCCATCTGATTTCCTTATCCCAGCCCTCCGGGAGACAGGTGCTGCTTCATCGCACAGATGGGGCCATAGTAGCAAAGAGCAAGTCAAGGTCACAGTAACACAGTAGAGTCAGAACTCAGTAAGGTCTCTCACTTACTCCACATTCATTTCTCCACCTACTCACTCAATATCTACCTCCCACTGAGTTACCCCTCTTCCTCAGTCGTCTGAGGGATGCAAAAGGTGAAGAAATAGGACACGCGATGCTCAGATCTCACTCCAACCTTGGTGAAGTTAACAGGGATAAGTATAAAAAAATACACATTGAGATGGGTATCTGCTTCCCCTTCTCTTCCCTCAAGAGAGGCAGCAGTGTCTTCCCAAAGGTCCTCTGAAGGGGTTAATCTGGAAACATCTTGGAAGGGAGGATAAAGGGACATACCTTTGTGGGTGGAACCAGCCATATCTGAGAGCACATTCTGACTTCTCCCATGTTTGGGTAGGGCATGGGAGAGTCAGGGAACTTGGGGAAGCAGAGATTTGGTGCCTGATGGATGCCAAGTCTGTGGTCTGTGGGGAGGAAGATCTCTCTGAGTCCCTGGGAATGTCCAAAAGTCAGCTGTGGCTTCATCTAGTCAAAGGAACAATGTTAAATCCGTAGCTTTCCAGGACCCACAAAATGGCCTTCTACCCCTGCCATTGTTTAGGATAAGCTAAGGTTTCTTTGTAGGCACCCAGGGTTGGAAGAGGGAGCCCCCTACATTTTTGGAATCTAAATTTTATTTTGGAGAAATAAAGAGATGTGACATTTCTTGAATTGGCTGCCGTGGCCTGCAATGAAGGAAGTAATTGTGGAGTGCGACTTTGACATGTCCGGAGCCTCACACTTGGTGTGAGGCTCGGTTGTCACCATCTTAAAACTCTGGACAGTTTTTTGAACAAGGTGTCCCATATTTTCTGTTTGCTTTTTATGCAAATTATGTAGCTTATCCAGGACTATGCGTGCATGCTGCATCCCCATATGGCAGAAATGTCAAGAGTCTTATATTTTTAGGAAAAACCGTCCCAGACAGATTGGAACAGTGAATGAGAATGCTAACCACAGGTCCAGCCTGTTACCCTGCTTCTGTCCTATCCCTGTAGTGTTAGTTGACCAGAGGGGTCAACTACACACATCTTTTCCATGAAAACTACTAACTATGAAGTTAATATGTGTTGTTATGAAGCTAAATATGAAAACCCAGAAAGTGCCTAGGTGGGTAGTAGAAAGTGCCTAGAAAGGGGGAACAAAGATGAAAGAGAACTGCTGGGGGGTGCTGGTGCATTTTGGGGTGGATTTAAATATCGAGGGCTTGAAAGTACCCAGGAGTCCTGGGGCTGACAGGAAGATTTCTCGTGGCACAGTCTGTTCCTATTCCTTGGTCTTTAATTTGCACATATCTTCAGAAGTTATAAATCAGTCTGGAGTCTTCGTATTTGGAATGGAATAATCTGCTTTTGAAGTCGGACATTTAGGGTGTCTCTACAGTTGGTGCCCGGGATCTTGGGGGCTTAAAATGACTCCTTTATGGAGGGAGGATCTGTTTTCCCAAGTTTCTGAAATTCATGCTGTGCCAGCCTGAGGCTTCCAGAAACACCCTGCAGGTACCTGTGTGTATGTGGGTGCTAGAACGAAGTCGCCTGGGACACGGTGTGATGAGAACGACCAGAAGCCAGGAGACTGGCGTGGACTCCACCCCACCCCCAGTAGCTTGCCCTTCCTCACTGAGGTCTTCTCTATGCCCCTCCAGTAGCCCCCCCTTATCAGTGGTTTGCTTTTTAAGGTTTCATTGCCCCTGCCAACCACCACTGAAATTATTATATGCAGTAAGAGATTTTAAGAGTGAGCAAGCATGTTCATATAACTTTTATTACAGTATGTCATTATATTTTATTATTAGTTATTGTTAACCTGTCACTGTGCCTAATTTAGAAATTGAACTTTATCGTGAGTGTGTATGTATAAGAAAAAACATGGTGTATGTAGGCATTCCTCCGCTTTTAAAGTCTGTGTTACTCCATATTTATGAAAGAGCCACAATAGTACCTATTTTCCTTAACTGAAGGAAATCTAAAGATGCGTTTGCTTTAATGATAAAAATCAAAAAGCAAAGCTAGCATGCGGTGTTTGTTTTTCAGTAACCAAGTTAGAGGGAGTAGCACCGCCAAGCTCCTGCCTCTGCTGTGTGTATATCAGCTCATTCCCACTACTTTAGCTTTTGGGTTATTTGGATTTCTGGGAACTCTCAAAAATATCCATAAACATTAGTAGTAATCGCTACTTTGCTTTACACCATTTAGGCTTATGAAAGGTTAGTAGGAATACATTCACTATATGCGATCTTGTATAGGGTTTGGCACTGTGCGGTCTCAGGCATTCACTGGGGCTCTTGGAGTGTGCCCCTGTGGATAAACGTGGAGCTACTGTAACCATCAGAAACTACCGCCTCTACTTTCTTACGCATACCTTTAACTACCAAGTGTGCATTCAAGCCCAGACCCAAGTGCTGAGTGGAGAGTGATGTCAGTAACTGCCGGCAAGCCCCAGGTCCTTAAATGCTTTTTGTGTCCAGGAATGGTTCTAAGCATCTCTCATGGGTGATGTTGTTTAACTCTCAAAACTATCCAATGAAGCAGGTGCTCGTTTTATCCCCTTTCAACAGCCTAGAAAAAAGGAGACCACGAGAATCCAAAAAGGTTGATGCAAGCCAGTACGTGTTGGAGCCAGAATTTAAAACCCACTGAGCCCACACGTATGTTCCATGTGTGCTTCCCAGCAAGCTGGTGGAGGCTGCTTACAATAAGGAGGCAAAGGTATGGGCTGACTCCCAGGAGAATTTTGGGGTGTTTGAGCAGGAGGAGCCTAGGGAGCGGCAGCCTGTAGGAGAGGTGGTAATGAGGTCTTAGACCCCTCCCCCAGCAGCAGGGAAGCACTCACACCCGAGCCTCCTAGGCAATGAGCAGATTCCCATCGGGACACAGGTAAGTGGTCAGGGACCATCCTGAGCACTGCCAGGCCAGGTCACTCAGAGGGCCTGCTGGTTCTAGCCCCATAAAGGCACTGGGGCAGCCTCTGCAGAAGAAGGTGTTATCACCTGATAGAAACACCTGGCCCACCGGAAACTCAAAGGCAACCAAAAGAGCTTGCTTTGCTTTGTGCCCTAATGATGGAATGTAAGGCAGGTGGGAAGAATCTTTCCTCCAGGTAATCAGAACAGTTGTCAGAGCTAAACAGAGGAGCAGTTTCACCCAAAGCAAGAGCGGAAACATTAGGATAAACCTCATGAAGTTGCTGCGGAATCAGGTCAAAAACAGAAGAATCCTGCCAGTGTCATTTGCTCATTGTAATTCAGCCCAGCCAGCAGCAGGCAGGGGTAGGTCAAGACAGTGGTCAGGTGGCTCAGGGAGCATCCAGCTCAGGGAAGGCGGACACGCTGCTTCGGGATGGAGGACAGGACACTCGTGCGTGAACTGCCTCCAGAGGGCCCTTGAACCTAGAGAAGGAACTTGCTGTGGCTGCAGCTTTCCCTGGGCAGGGGTGCAGGGGAGGCCAGTGTCCTGTGAATATCATTCTGACCCTGTTCTGCTGGCATGACTGAGGAGTAAGGGCAAGCTGACGCACGGGCAGAGGTGGCCAGGCCGGCAGGGTCAGCAGAGCACATGGATGCACGTGGGCTGGGTGAGCAGGGCAGGCTTCTTGGAGTGGGTGGGCCTTGAGCTAATCCTCCAAGGTGAAGTAGGGATGAAAACAGGTGCAGAGAAGAGGGGAAGGTAAGGTGCAGAGAAATCTAAAATTCTGTGTGTATTTGAAAATAAAGGCTCAAAATAGTACCGATACTATGATTTCTTTTGCTAAGACATATTTGACTATTTATATATATGCACAAGACATCTATATAAATTCATAGAATGATCTCTAGAAGAATATTTATAAAACATTATTATGTTGTCTTTATGAGGGGATCATTTTTTCTTTTCCACTTACCTGTATTTTCTAGTTGTTCTGCAGTAAGCAATGTATTGCTCGTGTCACAAAGGGTATGAAATATAGCTGCCCTAAGTCATTTCAAGATATAAATGCCCCACATATGAAGCTACTACCTGATTGTGAGTTACACTTACTTCAAGGTATTGCTAAATAGTGAACTCTGTTAGGTTTCTACAGCTACTAGAATATATTACACAATGGTGTAGAGTGTTTACTTTAGAGATCTGATTTTGTCTCTACAACTTGCTATCTAGTAAAATGGAATAACAACAGTGCCTACACCCTAGGCTCTTTATGAGTTCTAAGTAAATATTAGTGGTCATTATTGGCTTCTCTCTCTCTCTCTCTCTCTCTCTCTCTCTCTCTCTCTCACACACACACACACACACACACACACACACCCAGAATCTTATCCAAAGACTGCTCTTAACCATACAATGAAGCTGGCATGGACTGACCAGGGCCTCTCAAACTTTAACAAGCATGCACATGACCTGGAGATCTTATTAAAATACAGCTGCTAACTCAGGAGGACTGGGCTGGAGTCTGAAATTCTGCATTTCTTATATGCTCCAGGTGACGTCATGCAGCTGGTCTATGGACTCACTTTGAGGTGTGAGGATGAGGATGATTGACATTCTGAAACAAAATGCCCTTAAATGAGTTCAGGCATTGCCTGTCACGTGGACTCCCTTCTCATTTAGGCGGTACGATTCCATCCTGTTCATCAGCATATATAAAAACTACTTCTATCTGTGCGTACCTGTGCTGGATTCTGGGAAATCAAGGTATCTGTTATAAGACAGGTCCTCTGCTCTTAGGGGCTTAGAGCAACACCTCAACATAAAAATGTAAGCAATTATAAAAAAAAGTCTGTCCTAGGCCATAGACAATGAATGAGATCAAGATTGTGGGGTCTATTTCAAATTCTGTAGGGAACTAAAGTCCAAATACTTACTTTGAAAAGTCGAGGATTAACACGTGCTCCAGATGCAGGATTTTATTAATAAGCCTTAACTTTTAATGTGCGAGTCATGTCTCTCTGTATAAATACGTGTGCCCGCAGGAGACGTGAAGCCGTGGTGGACTGTTTTCGTAGTTGCGAGTCTTCCTCGTTCCTCCCAAGTGGGGGAACCATGGGCTGAGCATGGAAGTCATCTGGGGCATGAACACACAGGCCTGTGGCCACACTGCAGCATTGTGTCCATTGTTTAAGGAACATGTTTGTCTCATTTGGCTGCATTTTGTGGGACTTTCAGCTCCTGCTTTATTCCATTTGAAGATTATTATTTGCTATGGAAACAGTGATGTCAAATTGATGTGGGTGGGGCCCGGGGCCATGAATAAACACAAAGTAGTCCCTCACACAGCGTGCAAGTTATTTTTAGGCTTGGGGCTTGCCAGTTTGGGCAGGTCACCCCTCCCAAGCTCTGTTTTAGATGGAGCTGTCCGGCCGACTGTGGGGTGGCTCACTGGGCAGAAAGTGTCCGTTTTAAGTGGCATGAGTGTCGTGGACTAGATCTGTTGACCTAGTGAAAACAGGAGCAACAGGGAAGAGAGAGCTCATTTAATGGACGCACTGATATAGTGACCAAATGTTGGGATTTTTTGGACTGGTTATTCTCCTAGGAAGCAAGAACTCTTTGGAGATTAGGAGTTTCTATCAGGTAAGGACACTGAAATGGGAACTCCTGGAAAATGAGGATCTCTGGAGATCCTTGGGGTTGAGCAGACCTAAAGTTGGGAAACACTGCTATAGAAGTGGGGCGTATAAGAGAGAACCTTCAGGAGATACGAACAGGACTGTGCAGTAATACCAGCACTTTTTTATCTGTTGCTAATGATGTTGTCGTCATTATATTCTTTGATTCTCCCTAGAACTTTAGGACTTGAACAGTAGTGTTACTTCCATCTCACAGAAATATTAAGAGAAGCTGAGACTTGAGGGCCAGCTTATGTGGAACTGACTCCAGACCTGCGCTGAGTTCCCAGCTGACCTCACAGCAACATGAAAAGCTGGAACTGTTAACCCACCCTGACAGGTAAAGGAGACAGAGGCGGGACTCAGGAGTCCTTAGGCTGCAGAAGTCTGCTCTTAACTATGTGGCTCCCACCCGAACACCCGTCGTCCTCCATTGCCATCCATTTACACTCTCCCCTTTGTTCTAAAGGGGAGTTCCTATACATCTAAAACACGAACAGTGGAAACCAATGTTACTGCAAAAAGAAAAAAAAAGTCTCTTCTTGCCCACTGTGCTCTTCTGCATGCAGGGCAGAGACTGTGCCTGCGCGCGAGCATCAGGGCCTCCCGGGAACCAGGGCCGGCATCAGGCCTGCGTACTGGCTCACCAGACCAGCCTTAACAAGGCGGAGGGTGGACTGGGGCCAGAAGAGCCCTCAGCCAACTGTACAAATACTTAGGCTCACGTTTTCTATGGCCAGAGACTCCTTCTCAGCATCCAGAACCTTCCTTCTGCCCAGGGGGTTGGCCGCTGCGTCGCTCACCTATGCATATGCTCTGCTAAGTACCACTGAGTACTTTCCTCATGCCGAACACTGGGCCGTGGTGGTGGTGGAGGGAGGGGCCGGGCGAGCAGGGCCATTTCACCCGGGTCCCAGCTGAGGGTGAAGTTTAGCAAGGACGAGGCTACATCGATAATGCTGATTTCTCTGTTAAACTGTATCCTCTGATTCTTTCCATAGGAACTGAAAGAAGAAAATGGAAGAATTCCTAGCAGACCCTGTAGAAGCTCCTGGAAAACCAATCTCCCAGTTCTAATGACATCCAGATCTGAGAGGGAAAGGGGTTCAGACCCAACGGATGGGGGTAGCGACTGCAATTTGTGCAATCTGGTGAGGATAATGGGCATTGAAAAAGGATTTTGCAAACTCTGAAGTGATACTTGAATATGGGTTGCTGTTTTAATTACTTAAAATACATGTCCTAGAAAAATGTCCAAGAAAAGAAACTCAGGAAAGGGAGCAAGTGAAAAGTGAAATTGGAATCACTTAAGTTGTTTAGGAACCCCAAATCATACAGTGCCTTAATTTTTCACCCTAGTCACAGGTTGCTAGTTTGATTTCTAGATTTCCTCTCAAATTATTTTCTTTCTGGAAACCATATTCATCTAGCTACTGTCCCCTGCTACCTCCACCCACAGCAGGGGGTGTTCCCATCAAAAGTGCGGGGGTGGGGGGTGGGGGGGGAGATGCGATTCATATCAAAGTCAGCGTGAGTCTGACCTTTGATTCTTTTGCTTGGACTGAACATTGGAATCACTTGGAGGACTTCAAACATTACTGAAGCCTGGTCCTTTCTCCAGAGAGTCTGAATTAATTGGTCTGGACATGAACATTTTTTAGGCTGCCCGGGTGATTGTAATATGCAACCATGTTTGAGGAGCATTAAATTAGACTGAGCTGTGAATGGTGCCCACTGGGGATGGTCAGTATCATCTGCCCTAAACACTCCCACGTGTAACAATGACCTGAACTTGCTAGTAGGAAAGATCACGGATCACGTACATACTTCTCTGCCTTTTGAGCCTTGTGTTCCCTCAGGTTGAGGTTGGGGTTGAGGAGAGTGTAAGTACTGGCTCCTGAGCCTTTGAAGGGTCTCTTAAACTCCCTGCATCTTTCTAAGGGATGAGGGAGAGGCAAGGGTCTAATGCTGCTGAAAAGTAGGAAATTTTCAAGCCCAGTTTTGGAGGCTGCCCAACTCTGGTCCTCTGCCCAGGGTGAGCATACTGTTTTGATCGCCCGACTGGAGGAGTGATTTAGGCCTGTGGAAGAATCTGGCTCATTTCCCCTGATTCCTCGGTCATTCCCTGGTTATAAATCAGCCACCCTTAGCAGCTGCATTTTACTCTATTTGGCCGCAAGGGAACTATGTAATTTTTACTGAATTAGCAACTTAATTGCACTAAATATAGCTCTAATGCCCCCAAAGAAGTTATAACAGCTCCCTAAGGTGTCTGGCTTCTTGTACTTCAACCACCATCACCACCCCCAACCCTGGGAGCAAGTTAAACTCTGAACAATTCAATTCAAGCTTACTAAAATTGCAGCTTCTGGAGTGGACTCACTATATGTTGCATGTGTCAATATCATCAAATCCTGCCATTATGAATTTAATGTCACCATTTCCTCAATTAATGTCCTTCAAATGGGAAGATGGGGGCAACTCCCACAAAACCCCAGAGAAACGACAGAAATACATGCACGAACCAGGCTTTGTGGCTATGGTTCAGCCCGAAACCCTGCCTATTTTACAACTTAGATGCCCTGAAACCTGCTCGTGCCCCTGCTGATGGGCACATCTGTCATTCTAAAATCATAAGTCAAAGCTTTTTGGCAGCAACTTGCATCTGGCATGTGAAATTATACTTGACATTTCAAAGTTAATGTTTTTGGTTCGTCAGAGGATTCAACACAAACATTTTATGAAAAGTTCCAAATTCTTGAGCAGATACTAGAATCTAGATGGAAGTGAGAGAGAAAGCCAAGCATGGTAAAGGTTGCCGGTTGCCTAGCCAATACCTGTTCTACTCTTCTTTTTGCAATAAACAACAATAAATAAAGCAACATTTCCCAGCCTCCTTTACAGCTTGGTATGGCTATGTGATCTTTCTGAGGCAAAAGTGGAAAGAAAACATGGAATTTCCAGGAAGGTTTTCTTTCGAAGAGTTGAGTCAGGTGTGACATGTATCCCTTTTTTCTTTTTTTTCCCTTTCTTCCTCCTCAAATGTAGACATCATGCTGGAGCTTTAGCAGCCATCTTAGACCACGAGGTGACTTAAAGAGGAAGGACTGCCTGAAGATGGCAGAAAGGTAGATGCCCGTGCCCATGATGACAGAGGAAGTAGCCCTGTACTCCTGCCTCTGACTCTTTTTTTTTTTTTAAAAGGTTTATTTTATTTATGTATACAAGCTGGAGTGTAGGCGAGAGGTGTGGAGTGGTGAGAGGACTCACCAGAGACAGAGTGGGGAACAGAACAGGCAGATTGACTGAAGTACACTGCAGAGGGGAGCAGCGGGCGAGGCAGGAGAGGTCTGCTGCGCCATATGGGAATCTCCCTGGCCAGGTATTGAACTGGTGCTGCAGTGGCTGTGGATAGCTTCATAGTGCTGCGCTTAACCTGTTGCGCCATCAGGGAGGCCCGCCTCTGACTCTTTATGTGTGAGAGTGAAATAAACCTAGCTTGTTTAAGTTACAGTTATGGGGCAAGGGGGTTGGATTATATGAAAATGAGTTTCATCCTTAAAGATTATGGTAGCATAAAATCATAGAAAAGTTATTTCTCAAATGAGGTCTGCACATTTTTGCCCCTATTTGTCCGGCTGTGCGAGAGAATTGCATTGTTTGAAAGATGTAAGTAACTATTTCTTGTGCTCAGCAAGATCAGGCAACTTTCCTAAAGTCACCCAGTGGCAGAGCCAATATTCTAATTCAGTTTCTGCTTTTACTTGGACCTGCTGTCCCTGTCAGGGCAGCACAAGTTAATAACTACAGCTCTGCAGAGCTTGTGGTTTTTCATCAACCATATTATCATGTTTAACCCTCAGCAGGCTGTGCAGTGGTCAGGTCTGGCCTGAGTCGCTCCCAAATCCAAGGAGCCTGGAAGAGATTTGCTTCCACCAAAGATATTGCCCCTCATGGAATCTGCCGTTCCTTTGTGAGTAAGACTTTTGTGTGTCTCTCCTTTTCCAATTCCCATCTCAGATGCCCCCAGTGAGCGGTAATAGATTCCGTGCTGTAGCAGGGAAGAGCGTGCTTGAGGGCCCACAGAAAATTGCCTTTGCATAGAGGGTTTTGTTTACAGGGGGTTTCATGGACAGGATTTGTTGGCCTCCTACCACTACACTTTCAAATCTAGCCAGTATTGATTGACACTGTATTGATTGATACTGTATTATGTCAATACTGTATTGTATTAATAATGTAGCACAAGAGAGCAACACCCAATGACTGACATCATTAATTGGGAAAATGAGGTAAGCCAACCCACTGAAATTAAGGAAAGGGAGAAAGAAGCCTCTTTATTTGAGTGTGAATAACAGCAAAATTTACCCAAGAGCATTTTAACTCTTGCCCTGGAAGTACCAATTAAATGACAAAAATGTATGTGTCTCTCAAATAGAATATTCTGTTAGATTAATGTGGGTCTCACAGTAGAGCTGGGAGGGCAATGTAGGCCCCAGAGTGAGGGAACCCCCTCCCTGTCTGCCAACAGAATGGGTTTCCTAAATGTTTCTTACTCAAAGAGTTGATGGGTTTCTGAGTGCTTATTACGCCCACTCTGAAGAGCAGTGTTTTTCAGCATTGTAATTAAGACATTTGTTGACGTAAAAATGGAACCCAATCTAAAAAAATACACAAGAAATTAGTTATGTAATCCACATAAAGTTGGGCACCTTATGATTGGAATTAGCACATTGTCACACTTCAAGGAGACAGAATTAGGTTTCATTGCAAATAACAAAAAAGTCAAAATACTTGCAGTTTAAGCAAGGTTTAAAATTTTATTTTTCTCCCATTTAAAAGAAGTCTAGAATAGGCATTCAGGTGGCAAAAGAGTAATTGGGGCCCCACCTTTTTCTATCTTTCTGCTCCATCTTTGAAACAAGTAGCTTTCATCTTTAAGTTCACCTTGGGTTGAAAGTGACTGCAATAACCTAACAAGTTGAACTCTTCAAGAATGAAGAGAAGCAAAAAGTCAGAAAAGAAATTCCACTAGCGATCTGTTCTTGATTTCATCTTTCCAAAACTCCTGCTTACCTCTGATTAACCAGAACAACACATGGCCAAACTTAGTTGCAAAGGAAGTTGGGAAACATAGTCTTTTAACTTGACACATTGTTACCCTCACTTCCCTTCCAATAACAAACTGGCAGTTTTCAACCTTTTTGGTTTCAAAAAACCTTCTTACCCTTAAAATGTATTGAGGAACCCAAAGAGCTTTTGTTTATGTGAGTAATGTCTGTTAGTATTTACTGTATCAAAAATTGTTTAGTCATTTGAAAATGATAATACTTATATCAAATCATCACCTAGTATACTTTAAATGTCTTGCAATTTTATTTGTCAATTGCACCTCAAACATTTTGGGGAAAATAATACAGTCTAGAACCATCAAAAAATTAAAATAAAATGACAAACTAGCAACTTGTTATTTAAATGTTTTTGCTTTGTCCTTAAAATATTATGCATCATTAGAACATTATAATTATAACTTGTTACATGTTAACATGTATTTTCAAAGCAAAAAACACACAAAGTGAGAAGAATAGTATTGTTTTCTATTTTTGGAAATTTGTCAACAAAAGACAGATTCTCAAATCTGCTTCTGCATTTAATCTGTTGTAATGCTTTGTTTTGGTTGAATTATTAGAGAATCTGGCCTCACATGGATACATAGTTGGAAAATATAGAAATGTCTTTAAAGCTTTTCAGATAATTATAGATATTATTCCTTGATACTTCACCAAAACTCACATCATAGTTTCTTTTTTTTTTTTTTAAGATTTATTTATTTATGCATACAGGCTGGGTACAGGCCAGAGGCGTGGGATGGGGAGAGGGTTCACCAGAGACAGAGTGGGGAACAGAACAGGCAGATCGATGGAAACACACTGCTGAGGGGAGCAGCGGACGTGGCAGGAGAGGTCTGCTGCGCCATGTGGGAATCTCCCCGGCTGGGCCTCGAACTCGTGTTGCTGCTGCCAACATCTCCACCGCACAGCGCTTAACCGCTGTGCCACCAGGGAGGCCCACATCATAGTTTCTGAAAGACCAGTTGGAATGTGGAATCCGAAGTCATCTTCATGAATATTGGGTGCTCTCTTACGTTAAAGTCCACAGTCCATCTGGTCTCTTGCATATTGAGTACACAGTTCACCCTCAAGCAATTTTGTAATAACTTATAGTGGCTGTGTGGAAAATATTCATTCACTGAGTTATGCAGATCCTTCAAGTGTGTACACATTTCATCACAAAATATTTTTTAACACATTTTTAATATTACTTCTGATCTCAAAAGAAAAGTCTGCTTTGGGGGAGATTGTCAAGTTTCCCCCATGATGACAAATACAAGTTCTCAAAAATTCTAATTTTTACTGGAAAGGTTGAATGTTATCATCGGTCATAAATACCATCACCCGCTGCCCTTAAGGAGCCCCACTCATTTTGTTCCATGTTGAGAGAATAGCTAGATCTGAAAAACCATGGTGCCTTCTGTCCCAGGCCTTTGAGGACGTGGAATAAGATGGAAAGTCACTGTGGCACTTGATCACAGGGACCAGAAAGGTGACCCCATGGGTGAGCACAAAGGACCTTGAAGAAGCACAGACCCACTCTAGCCTAAACCTGTCCACTTTAAGCTTTGTAGACAAAGCATTTTGTTTGCCCTTGGTGATCCGTTTTCCTTCTGAACTTGTTTTTGCAGCTTCTGTTCAGGCTGTTGAGGGCCTAGGGCCTCCAGGGCAAAGTGGGATCAGACCAGCGCCACAGGCCCAGGAGGAAGAGCCCCGCCTGACAACCCGAGGCAGGGAGAGTGGGGCAGTCGGCTGCTGGGAGCTGCTTCCCTCTCATACCCACCCAGAGCAGGAAATGGTGCAAAGTTAATCCTGCAGCTCCTTTTTCTGATGATGAGTGAGGTTACCTAGGTTACTCTCTGTTTCACCTCGAAGGTACAGAGGTGACTCTTGGGTAAGTGATTTGCTGTCTGTTATGAACAGTTTTTGCAGGTGTGACGGTGGAGACTGAGAAAACCATCAAAGAAAAAACCATGTGAGATCTGATATGACACTGACTCTTGTTTACCTAGCATTGGACATTAGCCCACAGAGGATTTTAGCTATAACATATATGCACGTGGAAAATTTTTCATCTATCCAATGATGTACTCTCCCCTGAGCTCTCTATATGTGTGTCTAGCTACAAGTGCTATTTAGATCACAAGGTATTAGTGTCCACATAAATATATGTCCACATACCACACTTATATTTATGTATCTTGTGTGTTTATTTACTGCTGCATATATAAGCAGTGAAAATTGTTTATTCCGGCACTCAAGAAGATGATATTAACAGTAAATATGCATGAGAGAGGGATTATTCCCTCTTCTTCCTCTATTCTAAAAATAATTTCATTAACAGGTAACATATGAACATGGTTTTAAAAAATCACTAATTAACGTAAAGTGAAAAATGAGTCTCCCATGCTCTACTCTGGGAGTAATTAATACCAATTCTTATGTATTCTCTAAAGCTATTTTTATATATTAAAAAATAAGTATACACACATATCTCCTTTTTAAAAAATTTGTTCTTTAAACACATTTAAAGGGAATGGGAGGCCTAAAACAGGAAGATCTGTTTTCCCGCAGCGCTTCGTCTTCCCCCCCCCCCATGTGTGAGCAGACTCGCACACATGTGTCTGTGATTTACACATGTGTAGGTTTAGTGCTCGAGGACAAATTCTTCGTTATAAGAAAACTTCTGGAACCTCAAAAACTGATTTTCTTGCCAGTTAATCTGGTTATTAATCTTCCTAAAAGCTCAAGACAAATAAAATTCCCATATCTGAGACCTTCGTGGTATCCCAGAGGCAGGTGAAAACCATTCCCACGGAGTTGTCTTCACTTTCTGGTTTGTCATCAATTCTTAAGAGCAATCCAGCAAGGTTTATTTAGTACAGCTCTCTGTTGATTTTATAACCAACTGCTGACTGCTTAGGACATAAAATTCTTGGTGATTTACAAGTAGTAAGTGGGCAAGAAATCCATAAATCACATGCTGTAATAAGAGAATGTAGGTGAATACACACACACACACACACACATACACACACACACATATATCCACCCTAAAGGAAATGTTATAGGTATGTTAAAAAATTATACATTTGTTTCTAATATGAGAACTGAGAACTCCTTGGTAAATGGTGGTCAGTCAGCAACTTCTGAGAGTTAAATTGTACCTGGCAATATTTTAATGGAGAGCAAGAGGCTTTGCCTTTTATTTCTTAAGAGGAGACTCTGGTCTCCCACTTTTGAAATGTTTGAAGGACTTTTTACTTTTTTTTCTAAAAAGTTTTACTGACCAAGTCACAAATGCTGAAGTTGTCAGAGTTTTCTGATGCTCTTGAAAATATTCTCCAACAAGTATTTTCAACTAAACACTCCAAGATCTTTTTCTTTTCATGTATATATTTTTTCTAGGCCTCTAAGTTTTGAAAAAAATCTCCAAAAATATGCTGAGCATTGAAAAAATGTTTTTCATTCCATGAAAGTCATAGAGTTTCAGTGAAGTAACAGACATGTAAAGTGTAAAAACACTTTTGTTTGGAAAGCGAATTTAATAAACATGAATAAGCTGCCATGAACAGTATGCCAAGTGTCTGGCTCCCAGAATATGGTATCATCTGGCTAGAAATTTAAGATGCATTTAATAAAAAACTGATCTCGTTTCTATCCTGATTCAAACAAAGCAATAGAAATAAAATAGAAAATATTGGAGGAAGTTGAACACTAAGTAGCTATTTGCTAAGAAATTATTGTACATTTTTTATGTCTCAGTAGTGGTGGTGTCTTATTTTTTATTTTTTATCTGTTGGAGACATAATGAAATATTTTAGGATAAAGTGATTTGCTTTTAAAATATCCAAAGGGGGTAGGGGTAGATGTATAAGTGAAACAAGACTGGCCATGAGTTGAAGTTGGCTCATAGCTACATAGGATCTCATACATACATAGGATTTCTCTCTCGTTTGTGTATGAAATTTTTCATAATGTAAGAAATGATAAAAGGTTTTAGAGTGGTCATTTATTGCCTATTTGAAAAGCTCTTCATTTGTTCTTTTCATGTTTGTTGTTCAGCAGGAGCTGGGTGATCTGAGCAAGGTGTTTGGTGCAACGCTGAGCGGTGTGAGTTTATAGCGCTCAGCAGACAGCAAGCGCCCTGGCTGTGCCCGCAGGAGCCCCGCTGAGAACTAAGCCACCCCAGCCTCAGTAATCAGTGTGGAACCTCTCTGCTCCTGGTGAGTAAGAAGGTGTCTACCCCAGTTACTGTGCGGAGCTTCTGTTTGGGAGAGAAACACCATCCAAGCAGGGGAATGGGGCCTCGACTTACTCTCACTCCACAGATCTAACCATAAACGAGGCCAGTTAGGAGCCCTGGCATAATTTCTCAGGTGCTGGCAGGCATCTCTGTTTGAGGGCTACAGCAGCAGTGAAATGTGAAGGTTTACGCGGCCCGCAAGATGCTCCCAGCACTGCCTCCCACTCAGGATTTGGCAGCTTCTCCCTCCTTATCTTAGTCTCGGTGTTGGCTACTGTTCCTTTAGCTCCAGGGTGTCTTCAGAGGTCAAGAGACACCAGCAGCATGACTGGCCATGCTCCCTGGGGCGATGCGAGCAAAGGGCCCTGAATTCACTTTTTCAAGCAAGCCCTCATGACCCTCCCGACTAGTCCAAACCCCTCTCACAGCTCTGGGACCCTCATGGGTGTTAGAGAATAATTGAGTAGTGTCTATTTCCCATCCCTGACCCCAGACTAGAGACAGAACTATGTCTCTCTTCTGGTGGTGTGATTTTTCACTATTATGGCCCCACTTAATGGCCTAGGTCATTACACAGAGTAGATGCTCAATAAATCAATTTTGAATGAATAAACAAACCCCATGTTCCCACCCCCTGACCTTGAACTCCTAAAGCTCACTGACTTCAGTAGCCTAAATTGCCTCCGTGTTGTACCTTTTCTCTGTCTCGGAACAGGGCAGTGGGTGCTGCATGACCACTCCCTCCATATGGGACCCCTGGCCTCAAGGATACATAGCTGCTCTCCAACTTTCTGCATAGATGTCCACATACAGATGTCCTTTCCTAACCTCTTTGCCCCTTTTTAGCTACCCTTAAAGCTCACTGGAACCATAATTAAGAATATTAAGTTAGGAGGTGAGGATGGAGAGGGAAAAGGTGAGGGATCTGCTCTGCAGGACTCCGGGTGTGATCTGCCAGTGGCCATGCCAGTGGTGACGGCCGGCCACGTGCCTGTCCCCAGACTTCCTCCCGAGAAGCAGTGCCCCTTGGCAAGGAGTCCAGTATTTCATCCCTATGTTGTGTGCAAAGCTAAATTCCGGAAACTGAATCATATCGCTCCATCACCTTCTATCATCAACATGAAAATGAATTCTCATATTAAAAAAAAAAAGATTTTGCCCCAAGATAGAATGCAAATCAGAGCAATAATACACCAAGCTTATTTTACTCATATCCTTGGAAAACTAGGCACTTCTGATAAAAATTAGTTTAAAAAATCATTCCATATACAAACATGATACCAAAACGTGACTGAATTGCTAAATCTTGTCTTCCTTTGGGATGAGCCACTCTTACCTGAGCGGCCTTACCTTTGCAGACTAAAGAAAATATTTTCACTTAAAATCTGATGGTTTTAACTGTCTCTTCTATGAGTTTGTTCTGGTTGTTTATTAGACAGTCCAACTTCAGAGAGATTAAGGGCACCAAAGTTTTGTTTATAAAGAAAGTGAGTTTGTCTTACACAGAAGGAGTGTTTCCATGAGTGACGCTTTTCCAGCTGTTGAGATGGCAGCTGTATTTCACCTTTTTCCCTTGACTGCTGGAGCTAATATTGAGACCCCAGCACCTTCTAGTAGGGAACAAGCAGGCAGTGAATAAACAGGCGAAATTCTCACTCCTGAAATGTGTGCAGGGGATTTCCAGCTGTGCTGAAAGGAATATGCCCACCCCAGCCTAATTTTTATCAATCTGGGACATTTTACCTCCACCTTCCTCCCCTTGAGTGGCATGTCAGGCCACGTGGGCTGTCACAGCCTGGAACTCTCAGTCCCCAGCAGCAAGGACTGAGGTGCTGGGGTGGGCGTCAGTCTCTAGTGAGGGTGGGAGTCTATTTCCTCATAGGGGGGAGGAGAGAAGCAGGCACCGTCCTCGTCCAGCTGTGTTTCCTCTAGCTGCTCGGCATGAGGACTAGCTCTGCAATGGGAGCAGAAGACAAGCTGCATTACAGCCACAGCGCCACCCGGAGCCAATGCCGCCACGCTGGCCGCAGCCCATGGGGACTGACTCTCCCACCACCTGCCCTGTAGACTAAGCACGGCCATGGCCCGTGACGTGACAGCTGGAAGGGGGGTGTCCCGCACTCCACACACCGTACCTGATACTTCCACCAGCCATGAGGGGAGAGTAGTCCTGGTCGTTGACAAAGGCAGCGTTCTCTGCAGGGTAGATGGTGTAGTACTGAGGTGGGCTTGGAGTGGCGGTGGCTGCCCCTCCAGGTGGTGTGAAGCCACAAGGGTTCACCACAGGCTGCAAGTAGGCGGTGTTCATGCCAGTGGGCTCTTGAGAGCCGTACGGGGGTGGGATGTACTGCACGACAGTGGCCCCGTGGAAGGTGATGGGCTGGTTGATACCGGTGAAAACAAATGACTGTCCTCCCGCCATCTGCTCCGCATCCAGGGCCCTTTCCTCGCTTTCTTTGCACAACTGGCAGGAGAGCATTTTGAACTTGCACACAGCTATCAGGATGAACGTCACCCCGACGGACAGCAGGATGGGCCCCAGGAGCTGAGTCCATTCAAAGTGGGAGACACCCTGGTATTTGATCCAGCCCATGACAGTGAACGTGATCCCCACCAGTCCCAGGAAGATGCCTGAGAAGAGCAAGGTGGCCCCTGCCTTGTCATCATCCGACACCTGGATGTCAGCGGCGCTGGGTGTGTAAGGGGTGACGGAAAACACGTTGAGCGGGAAGTCGTCCAGGCGGTTGCTGCCCTGCTCCATGGCTCCTCTGCTGCTCTGAGGGAAGGGGCTGCCAGAGCTCCTAAGCGCAGAGGACAAGAAGCACAGGTTCAGATTAGTTATGGAAGAACTTTGGGCTTCCGTGGTTAACAGAGTATAACACATAGAGGCCTGAACTTTGTTTCGAAGAATAAAGGTCTGAGAAATGAAGCCTGAAGTTTTCTCATATACTGTCAACAATGGGAGGGCTTTGGTTTGCAATGCTATGACATCCTCGGCAGCTCACATTCGCTCATTCAAAAAGCGTTTCTTGAGTCCAGTCTCTGCTAGGAGGTGCTTTGCGACAGACCCAAGGTACTGTCGCGAGGCCCCTTTCGGATCTCACCAGATTGTAGAAATGGCAGAGCCACTTCCGGGAGCCCCCTGGCATGCCCAGCGCTCGGGGAGCTGACCCAGAGTTCCTGTGGGGTCAGGTCATTAGAAATGGACAGACACCCGTTTTCCTTTTTCCAGGATCTCTAGTTGTGAGGATACTTAAACTTTTAGAACAATGCTCATAAAGAGAGGTCCTGCTTCTTCCTGGACAGACAAATGTATCTTTTCCTTTCAGCATTTGGGGAGTAATTCCAGCTGTGGGAGGGGAAACACACGATAGGAAGCTTTTCCATGCACTGAGTTACTGGCAGAGGTTGAGTGAGCGTCAGATATGACCTGACATCCCAGGGCTCTGCATTTCAGACCCTCTCTGTGATGGCAGCACAGGCTCTGGTCTCCAAGACGAAGTAACAATTGCATTTTTGAACCTGTTGGGTTTTACTGCCAAATATAAGCTGATTTAGAGAAGAAAACTTGATCTTTGATGACATTATCTGTCCTTCATGAATATACAACTTCAAACAGCCCCACGAATTTCCTCCTCCACAGAACAGTAACTCTAACCCTCTGCCTTTCCTAGACAGACCATATCCAAACAGATGTCTCTCTTCAGTGGTTAAATATTAGCCCAGCTCTCTTTTGCAGAATTGAACAAAGACCTGAAAAAACAACAGCCCTCTTGCCCTGAGGAGGGCTTATCAAGCTCTCCTGACGCTTAAACCCCAACCATTTTTAAAAAGACAAAAATCTGAGTCCCTAATTCAAACCAGTAGGACCAAAGTTCTGAAGGAGAGCCGGTGCTGGGAGGTGCTTCTAGTCAACTCTCTTTGGATACCCTACTCCTAGTTAATCCCAAGTGCTTCTATGAAACGAGGAGATATTTTTTCTTCCCACCAGAATGTCTGTCTCTGCTATAAGACAAGCCTGGTAGAAGAAGGGTTGATATTCTCCTACTTCACTGCCAGCCACAAGGGAAAGCAAGCAGGTGGCCTTTCAGGTGTCTTCCCAGCTGTGTCCTTGAGCACAAGGGCGCCGTGGCTTTGCAACAGAAGCAATGTGCCCCTTTTCCCACCGAGCTAGATCAGCAAGCCTGAGGAGTCGACCTTTCCCTTTCGTCGTAAAAATTCTGGTCAGTTAGCCTGACATTCTCTTCAGACTCTTAACTCCCAAGTTAACAATTGAAACAGTCCCTGGCTCTTACAAAAGATCAGTTTCTCAAATTATTCTTCCAAATCAACTCAGTGTATTTTTCCCATGTGTGTTCAGCTGTGTCCACTTGCAATTCAGAGAATAACTGGCAACACTGAAGAGCAGCTCAGAGAGCTCACCTTCCTAGATCACCTTCCATGAATACAAAACTGGAATGACTTTCAGAACAGACAGATTAGGAAATTCACCTTGACTCAACTTCTCCATTCAAATCTTCAACTCTGTCTGTATGGTAAGTAGCATTTTTTTTAAAAGCTATCAAACCAAATTCAACAGTGTATCAAAGTACTGTGTGCCCTGACCAATTGAGTTTATTCCCCCTGGAATATAGGGACAATTCAACACATGAAAATCAACTAATGTAATATACCACATTCATGTGTATGGAGGAAGAATAGGACGAAGAAGAAGAACCCACACACTTGTCTAAATGCCAGGGGAAAAAATATGTTGAGATTTTTGAACATTTACTATGAGTGATGCACAATTCTAGATACTAAGCATACCTGGTATCATTTCATCCTTTAGCAACCAGATTACAGTTAAAAAAAAAAAAAAGGTCTATGCTGCTCATGAAGCATTTGTGAATAAGCTCCAAATCCATTGTCGTCAGTTTGCTTTGGCTGAGACTGCAAAGTACATTTTTCCTTTAACAGGCGGCTCTGTATTAGGCTGTGCACATAGGAGGCACCAAAGGGAGAATGCAAGGTGGGAAGCAGAGAAAGCTTAGATTAGGGTTATTCTGGCAATAACAGTTCCAATTTCCAGTTCTAGCCATAGTGAGTCAGATTTCAGCATACTCTAGGTGCTGACTATGAGGTTCTGTCTCAGGAGATGTTTACTTTCCTAAAGAAATATAATATTTTCAAAATTTGTATCAGTGGAAACCTAGGTACTATATAGATCTTAATCCTAAGGATGTTAGACAAAAGACAGTGAATAGAGATGGGTGCATTTACCAGATATACTGGATTCAATATGTTAATTTTAATCCCTGGACGTGGCTTTAATAGTATACTTGGTTGGTTGACTGAAACCTGGACTCAACAGAGGTCTATGTTCAGTGAGGATGACATACCAGAACTTCTCTGATTTAATGTAGAGGAATTCAAAGGCTTCGGGAGATGGAGATATTGGAGTGCATTCTCCATGATTGACTTGCCTGCCTATGTCTCTCCCCTTAGGCATCAAGAAATACATGCAAGCAGAGAGCACCAGAATCCTTGAAAAGCCTCCTGATGACTGGCTTCTAAGGTCAGGTATGATGTCAAAAGATGTTGTTAATCAAGTGGGTTACTGATTTTCATGGAGATTATATACATTTCAGACTAGTAGAGTTCAAGTGGTAGCCAGTGGTAGCCAGTTCACTTGGTAGCCAGAGACAAGATGAGTGCATTTATCATAACGGATGGCAGGAATGAAGGATAGGAATCAGAATATTTTGACCCACAAAAATCTTTGATTATGCTAGTTGAACATGGTGTCCCTAGGAATGAAATTGATGTGTCCTACTGAAATGTTACTTGATCAGTGTAACTGGAAAAAGTCCAGATCTGGTGGCCAAAAATAGGACTTATGTTATCACAATGGAGAATCAAGGCTTTTAATCAAGTTTTCAGACCTAAGCTCCTTAAAGACCTGAGATATCTAAAGTCATTTTCCCCCACAATAATAAAATCTATAATCTGGATAAAATCCAGGGTTAACAATTTTTTTAACTTTGTAAGAATATAGGAAAACAGTTATGTTAAGTCTGGTTAGTGAGAGTATAAGTTGATACAACCTTTTTTTTTGGTGGGGGGAGATGGAGGGAAATTTGTCAATATCTACTAAATTTTAAATGTACAAACAATTGAAGGGGCAAGAAGGTACAGGTATCTTCTAGAAGCTTAATCTGCTTATAAACTTTAGACACCTAGACAAAAGAGTGCTTTGGCAGAATTGACAGTCACTGTAGTAGAGTGAATAAATAAGTTAAAGCTTTGAAAGATGAGGGACTGAGCAAATCAAGTCTGTAAGGATAGGTATGGGATAAATTCTAAGATGTACTGTTGATTGGGGAAAAAAACAAAGCAAATTATTTTATTATGCTACCAATGGCAAGGAGAAAGACGTCTAATTGTGATTGAATATATGTGCATAGAATATCATTGAAACTCCATCAAAATATCAATTGGAAAAGAAAGCTGGGCGGGTGTTCCAATTATCTACTACTAGATAACCAACCACTCTAAAACATGACGGTTTAAAACACAGTTCTGCAGTTTAACTGAGCTTTGCTGACAGTACTCTAGGGACGCAGACATCTGTGAGCCCGACTGAGTTGGATGTACAAGGTGCTTCCCCCACAAGAATGAGAGTCAGTGTTGGCTTTGTTGGGAGTGTCCCTGGGGCTGCCACCACCCCTCCCCCTGTGGTCTCCCATGTGATTTCTCTCAGCAGGGTGACCGGGTTCAGGAGGGCCTGTCCTAGGTTGATCGTTCCAAAGGTCCCAGATTGAAGTTGTAAGGCCTCTTGTGACCTACCTTTGGAAGTCCCAGAATAGTACTTCATTCAATCTATTGTTCAAGCAAGTCATTAAGACAAGCCAGGTATAAAACAAGAGAATTCAATTCCTCCTCTCTCTGGCATGAGTGTCAAGGTCACGATGCAGAAGAACATGTGGGATAGGAGAGATCATTGCTGCTCTCTGGACAGTACAGTCTCTCCCACAGAGACATATTGACTTTTCACTGTTCAGTCTGTGATTCAGCTTGAATTTTTGTTGCACCCGTGAGGGTAACACTCTCTCACAGTCATCAATATTGTCAAGTCCTGAATTTTCCTGAGTTTCTTGCATACTTTCAATGCTTTTCAGATTTACACATGAGATTCCCTATTTTTACCCACCATCCCCCACTCCCAGTTAAAAATTGCAATTTTGAAATGATTACAGTTCAGAGAGATGAATAAAAAGTGACACTAAAACCACAAAAACAGAGTTCTCAGAGGTTATCAGAGAACTCTTGTGGGAAGTGAAACTCAGCGTGGTCAGATATTTGCTCATAAGACATTTGTTTGAACACAGTGTGGTTGGAAGTATATTGATTTGTGGAAGTGGGGTGTGTGTGTGTGAGAGAGAGAGAGAGAAAAATCCAGCTGCTCTGGTCATAATCCTACAGCATAATCTGTCTCACAGCAGTGTTGGACCATATTCATTTGCTTTGACTACAGATGAATACCACCAGTCTCTCCGATAGCAAAACCAAACAAAAACAGCCATGAACTTGGATAACATGGACAAACAGCAGTCATCTAAGTTTGGCTTTCAAATAAGTATCTCAAAAACCCTTCAAGATTTCCTTCCAAACATTTGGGTAAAACTGATACTGTGTGACCTCCCCTCCCCCTGGCACTCCATGGGAGGGTCAGTGTGGGGGCAGGCTGGAGAAGTGGCAGAAAGGGGGCTGCGCTGCACAATAGTAGCCTCCGTCACGATCACCTGCAATCATGCAAAGGGCAACAAAAAGGCCTGGAGACACGATGGGTTCTTGAGGAATCTGGTCCACAGACTGGACTCCGCATGCAGTTGCTGTGAAAGGAAACAGCAGCAAGGGGAGACGTAGTCCTCACCCTGCTCAGAAATCCAGAAGCTAGTCTGGCCTGGGGACCCCACACAAGGCAGGCAGGAGGGACGGAGCAGTGACAGCAGGGAGTCTTGGAGAGGGCAGCTAGGGTCTGACAGCCTTGCCCTGACCGGCTCTGGCCTGGACCTCGGGGAACACACATGCTACCAGGCTGCACCCCACAAACACTTTTGGCTAGAAAATCAACGCCTGGTAAGGGCCCTGATGGAACAAATAAGGAGCCTCCACCCTAAGAAATGCATTTGCGTTTAAGTGAATGTCAGGTGTCTGTGAGTCAATCAGGGAGATGGATGTTTTCGGGAGATCTCAGTCGTAGGAGTTATCTGCAATTCACTTGAAGCAACTGTTTTATTTACTTGAGTTGTTTCTGACGATGGCAGCAGATACTTTATATTCACCTTTTATAAAAAAAAAAAGACAAGTGGTCGAATCATGCTCTGCTATCATAGCAATACTATGGTCACGTTGAAAATCCACGTGTTTCCCTTTGTCACAGGAAGAACGGAGGTATTTGATGGGGGGGAGCCTCTCGCTGGGCAGGGCCAGTGCATTTACACCACCCTCTTGCTCCAGCCTGCCCAGGTCATGGTGTGGACCAGTGGCTCGGTTCTACAGATGATTAATCTCAGGAATAGGAAACTGTGTTATCTGAGCAAGTAGCAGCCCAGAAGGAAATCTGTTTTCCTGAACTGTTTTTAAACTGCTCTTCCATGAAGGGCACGCACTTGCTGACGAGCCACCTGCCCAGTGAGGCAGGCCGTGTTCTGAGGGCACCCGCCTCGCTCCTCAGGTGTCTCTCCCAGAGCCTTTAGATCTTTTTTCTACCCCCCTGAACTGACTGCTACCCTCATGGGGCTGGAACTCAGGCGCAGTCACTGATACTTTCAGCCAGCAATCAGACGAACCCCTCAGGGTACAGTTCTTGGTCTGAGGATCTTCTGGACAGACGGGGTCTGAGTTAGGCTGTAAGTCCCTTCTAGCCTGGATTTATGCAGATTTCTGTTGAGGTACAACTGCATCCTCAGAGGCTTAACGGCACTCACTCAGGAGCTCAGAGTTCTGTAGGTCAGGTTCGAGGGGAGAATCCGATCCCAGGCTGATTCAGGCTGTGGCAGAACTCCGTCCCGGGCGGATGCAGGCCTGAGAACCTCATTTCCTCCCTGCTTCTGGTGGTCACCTGCATCCCTTCTCTCAGGACCTCTCCGTTCTCTGATTTCCTACCTCTTTGACTTCCCATTTTGTCTTTTCCTTCCACCTTAATCTTCTGCTGGGGCAGCCATAGACAGCTCTTGGTTTCTAAAGGACTTGTGTAATTAGATTATACCACCCAGAGACTCCCCTGTTTGGGTCAGCTACGCCTCCACGGAACTCAGTCACAGAAATAGTATCCCATTCACAGGTCCTGGGGGCCTCAGGGCATGGAACCTTTGGGGAGGGAGGAGGTTTTTTATGATTCTGCCCAGAGCACGGAGCTGTGTAACCACAGAGGCTCACACAAGAATGCCCCTGCTGGGACATGTCTGTCCAGGCTTCATGGCCATTGCTCAGAGAGCCGAGGTAACAAACTGCCGGGCCAGTCAGTGTCTGTGTGGTTTTTGCAGGGCGGTCTCAGCTCCAGCAGCGCCAGCATCATCATTTGTCAGAAAGGCACATTTTGGGGCCTCCCTGGTGGCGCAAGGGGTTAAGTCTTAGTTCTATGAAGCTATCGACAGCCACTGCAGCGTGAGTTCCAACCCTGGCCAGGGAGCTTCCCACATGGCGCAGCAGACCTCTCCTGTCTCACCCGCTGGTCCCCTCAGCAGTGTATTTCGGTAGATCTACCTGTTCTGGTTCCCACTCTGTCTCTGGTGAATCCTCTCACCTCCTGCACCTCTGGCCTACGCCCCAGGTCTTATATGCATAAATAAATCTTTTTTTTAAAAAAGAAAAAAAAAGAAAGAAAAGCACATTTTGGCTCTACCTCAGACCTACTAAGTTAGCTACTGAGTTTGGGGGTCCAGATTGGGGTCCAGAGATCTGTTCTAATCAGGTGATTCTGGTGTTTGCTCTGTTGAGAGCTATTTCCCTAAGGCATGTCCCAGATTCCTTTTTTGTGGAAATCAAAAGTGGGGCAGGGATCAGATAGGTCATCTGTAAGGTACCCTCTATGAGTCTGTGAATATTATAAAATTTATTTCATTGTATAAGCCAAAGGGTACATGTCTACACCATTGTGTGTGTGTGTGTGTGTGTGTGTGTGTGTGTGTGTGTGTGTGTGTGAGAGAGAGAGAGAGAGAGAGAGAGAGAGAGAGAGAGAACTTACATAGATGAGGTGATTAAGAGCATGGGGTCTTAAACTGGGGTCTCTTATGCGGTAAAATCCTAGCTCCATGGATTATTATCTGTATAGCTGTGTCAGCATTTAGACCCTCTAAGCCTCAATTTCCTCATTTATGCAAGAGGCTAATAATAGTACCTACTTAATCACGGTATGTGGACAAGTGAGGTGATACTGAAAGAGCCTTTAGCATGTCAAGCTCAGTGACTATCAGCTATAGTTATTTTTATCTTGATACATTTCTTTAAACTTTCCCCTTGGGTACCTGGGAACCTGGGTCCCTAGGAGGGCTGGAGCCCTTTATCAGGAGGCCCTGGAGGCAGTGTCTGGGCACAAGGCCTGAAGGCCAAGGTGAACTTGCTCTGATTCTTGGAATCAGTTTAAGTCTTGTCACGGAAAAGAAAGGCATTTAGGCCAAGCATATATATATATATATATATATATATATATATATATAAAAAGTAGACTGGAAACAGTAGGCCTTTGCTGCCTTTGTGTGTTTATTTCATGTTTGTATTTGGTTGTTGTTTTTGCTTTTTTGCCTCTTCAACGGAGAGGAAATAGTTAAGGCCTGGAGTAGAGTCGAGATGTGCCTCTATGTAAAGCTTGGCTAAGAAAGTGTGTTGCTTGGGGGAACACGAAGCACCCCACCTTCCCGTGTACATGGGCCTTACCAGTTGAGCTACAAGAGATCTTACCCGAGGTCACTGAGAGGCCTGCGTGGAGATTAAGATCTTGTTGAGCCAGAACCCTGGGAGAGAGGAGAGGCCCTTCAGCAGGGCCTGTTTCCTCCAAGGGGAGCTACTCTTTTCTCAATCTTTTGGGTCGTTCTCTGTGGCGCTGACGTGGGAGGGAGGTAGAGACCACCCAGCATGAGTCGCTGCTGCCTGAAATGGATTCCATTCTCCCAGGCGGAGGCAGGCAGTGGCATGAGGAACTGGTCCCACAGCTGCTCCCCACCCGCAGCCTGTTCCCAGGCACCACATGGCTCCTCTAGCTTCAATGCCACCAAGAGAGAGAGCGGCTCAGCCTGCAAGACACTGTTCTGCTAACAACCGCTAATAACCACAGGAACTCTCTGGGCGGGATGCCTTCCCTGAGCCACGTATTCTGGAGGCCAGGGAGAGGGACCAGAGCCTGTAGATATTTGCGCTATTTTTGGTAGATCTCTGGCTGAGGTCTGAAGCAGCTGCCATACTTTCCTGTGCCTGGTGAAATAGGATCCAGAGCCCAAGAACTCTTCTTCCTGTCTGCCCCAGAAAAATGTCCACCAGCTTCAAATGGCAGTGGAGCTCCCCCAATCAGAGCTCACAGGATTGCAGGTCTGGGATGGTTTGAGGAGACCTCATATCTCAGGGGTTTAGAAGCCCAAAGGTACACTCATAACTGTTCTTGCCACCCAACACTTCATTTCTTCCTCATTAAGGTACTCTGCATGTTAATCCATTTGGCCCCCTTCGTGCAGGCCAAAGCTGTACAATTTTGAGTCATTAAAGATACTCCCTTCTCCCCTTTCCAACTCAAAGGAGCCCACCAATAATTTGATCTCAGTTACTCTGGCCAACAGAGCAGTCTGCAATACTAAGCAATAGTCACAAAATATCACCATGAAAGGAGCCTTGAGGACCAACACCCAGCACCATGGAGATACATTTTAAATGATGCTGAATAAAAAAAGTGTTTGGAATAAAATGAAGTCTATAGCACAATATAATGCATGCAAATTGAGTATCAATATGTATGCAAGACAATTCTCATGTCTTAAAAAACTAGACTCAGTCACAATGATGCCGTTTACATCAATGTGGTTGCCTATGGGGGAAAGAGAATAGTGCTGGGGATGGAGAATGTAGAAGGGAAGAGGAGAAGGGAGAGGAGGGAAGGATGGGGAGAAGAAGGGAGGGGAGAAGCTACTCTAACGTGTCTTGAGGAATGTAAGTAATTGCCCTCTAGAATGAACTTCTAGAACAAAAGTTCTAATGTGTCTTGAGGAATGTAATTACCCTCTAGAATGAACTTCTAGAACAAAAGTTTTTTTAAAAAGTTACCATTAATCTAATGTTTTTCTCTTTATAAATGAAGAAACTTAGGCTCAGGAAGACAGTCTTTGGGATTTTTTTTTTAAGATTTATTTATGCATACAAGCTGGGGTACAGACCAGAGGCGTGGGGTGGCAAGAGGGCTCACCAGAGACAGAGTGGAGAGCAGAATAGGCAGATTGACGGAAACACACTGCTGCGGGGAGGCAGGAGAGGTCTGCCTCGCCATGTGGGAATCTCCCCAGCTGGGCGTTGAACTCGCGTCACTGCTGCCGCTGCCGACAGCTCCACAGTGCAGCACCTAACCACTGCGCCACCAGGGAGGCCCGTCTTTGGGATTTTATTGCCTCTCAGTGGAAGAAATCAGGTATTGTGACTCCTACTTCACTGCTTTCTCCTACATCCAACTGCTGCCCATGTGCCTATAATCCTTCCCCTCTCGTGGGTAATTTATCAAGTTAGAGTTTTAAATAGATTGATCATTGTCGGCTCAACCCATACCCCCTCCTCAGAAAAGCTACTCCACCCTGCTGACAGTTGTTGGACACCAGTGTCCCAGCCCCACTCTTGACTGAGGTGGGCCTCTGATCCATGGCAGCTCCCCCGTAAGTGGGGGGAGGGTGGTCCACCATCCTGGTTGACTGGGGTGCAGGTCAGTGCTAAGACCAAAAATGTCCAAAGTCAGCTTAGGACAAGTTGGTCGCCATAGCAGAAAGGGATTTATGGCTGTGTGGCCAAGTTCAAACCATAGCGTGGGCAATCAGATTCTCAGGGAGAAGCCTCCAAAGATGGAGGCCATTGGCTAGAAGAGGAAGAGGCTGAGCAGAGCTGAGGACCTGCCGCACTGGGCACATGTAACCCCAACTCAAGCACAGAAGCCATGAGTAAGTGGAGGACACTGATTATATTTTGGGAAAACTGACTTTCAGTAGCTTCTTTCTTAAACCACCATGACCAATTTCAGATACTTGTAGAGAGTCTTTCCAGATGCTTCTGTTTGCTGTTGCTACTGCTTCTGCTTTCATTGCCAAGGAGAGGGCTCCAACACATGATTCTTCTCCAGTATGAAAAGGACTTCTCTCCAGAACAATGTGGCTTATTTTACCAATTAAAAAGAAATTAACAAACTCCAGCACATTTAGAAATTTCAAGTTGGGAAATCCAAGAATGACTCTTGCTGACTCCCACTTCACATCTTCTGGACCCCTAAAGTTCAGGCAAAACTGGGGTAGCAGATTGCTTTTCCTGAAGATGCTGTGGCAGCGTTCCCCATGTCTCATCCTGTTCTCATTGAGAGGTGGGGTCTGCGTTGGTGCTCTTGAAACTGGTCGGCTTTTGTGACTGTTCATAGTATACTGGGCACAAAACTATGTGACTTTTAAGGCTGTGTCATCAACACAGCTCTCACGGTACCAACTGGAGCGCTTGCCCTGGAGGTCTTGCTATGTGAGCTGTGTGAATACCCAGAAGCCCTGCTGTGAGGCAGCCCACACTGTTCCACCTGAGAGGTGAGTGGAATTGATATAAGCTACTGTAGATCATGCCCATAAAAGAAATGAGCAAAGTCCTGGAGCTGGGTGACATTAGATGTTTGCACAACTGTGTGAATGTGTTTAATACCACTGAATTGTACACTTAAAAATAGTTAGAATGGCAAGTGTTCTGTTACATGTATCTAATCGCAATATGAATGCATGAAATGACTGCAGTGCAGACACAATAGTGAGAGTTGGGACTGCCAACAAAGACAGTGCTTGGCAAAGTTGGCAGTGCAACAATACAGCCAAGCTCTCCCCCGAGTCCCTGGGTTCTGGACAACCTCATGTTGCAGAGCCACCTCTTCTGTCTGTAGCTACCTACCTCTCCGCTGTTTGATGAGAGAAAAATACACGTCCGTTTTGCTTAATAAACCATTTAAGGTCTGACATAGCATCTTAGATTACATCATAAGGATTTTCATGTAACTACAAGGGCATTCCAGCAGGCAAACAACTCCTGGGGTGCTTCATATGGTCTCTGGCACAATTGGGAGCTATCCTGTCTCCTTCCATAAATTTGCTAGGCTCTGTTTCATTCAATATGTGGTGATTTTTTCATTTTAAGTTTAACTCTCAGAAGCTAATACTTCCCTTGTTTGTGTATGTCTAGAGGGAAGCCCTATTACAGCCCCAAATGTTGGTAACAAAACCATTAGGTGTTACCTTTGGCAGCTGCCACAGGGACTTGCTAATGGTAAATGGCCATAGAATGACAGGAGCCGTAATGGCCTCATTAACCTTAAGTTGTCACTATCTGCACACAGAAAAAGCCCACTTTGGTATCTGCTTTAAAACACCTCCCTCCAGGTAATCAATACCCCTGAGCACCAAACCTACATAGCTTGAACAACTGCCTTTGCACCTGTTAGGCACAGCTCCTGAGATTGGGTTCTGCTGTGGCCTACTTCATAATCTGTATTTTGCCTCAGGACAGAATTTTTTTATTCAAGTTTGTATCTGGATTGGCACTAAGATGATACTTTGCACACAGGAGGTCAATGTTATAAAACCAAATTTCATCCACCCAACAAGAATGGGTCCCAAGTCATTTTTAAAGCTCATGAAGTACATGAGTTGCCTATAATGTCCACTGGCCATGTTGACTTTTCCCTAGAGATGCAAGAAAGCAACATCAAAAATGGTCCAGCAATTCAGTACCTAGGTTTTTATCCAAAAAATGCAAGAACACTAATTCAAAGGGATAGATGCATTCCTATGTTCATTACGGCACAATTTACAATAGCTAAGTTATAGAAACAACCCTAGCTCCCAAGGACAGATGAGTGGATTAAGACGATGTGGTGTATATATGCAGTGGAAAACTACTCAGCTATAAAAAAGAAACTCTTGTCATTCACCACATGGATAGAACTGAAGGGATAATGCTAAATGAAGTAAGTCAGAGGGAGAAAGAAATGCTAGGATGGTTTCACTTATATGTGAAATACAGAGTAACAAAATAAAGGGTCAGACAAAACTAAACCAATAACAAATCCTAGAAATCTGACCGTAGAATTGAGGCTACCAAAGGGGAAAAGGGAGAGAGGGGTGAAGACAGAATGACTATGGCGGACTATGGGCGCCTTCGTGGTTGGTGACAGCCTCCTGAAGGGCGTGATCCTATACCTCTAAATCATATAAAATGTTGTAAACCAATGTCACCTCAGTAAAAAGGGGAGGCTAAAATGCTTCAACCGGAGAGACACTCCAACTCTGCTTTGCCACAGAGGGGTAGTTGTGTGACCTCACTATCCATCTCTTGGTGGGGTTTTATGTCATTTCTTCTTTGTATTTCTCTCTGCTTGGCTATTTTTTCCACACCTTTCCATTGCTTCATGGTTTGATTTTCCTAATCATCTCAGACTTCCAAAACATTCCATTTCTTTATTCCCCCCTATAGTCACAGGAAGGAACAGAACAGGTTCTCTGTGGACCCAGGCAGACAGGTAAAGGAGAGTACTGGAGCTGGAGCCCTCAGTGACTTTTTCAGGCTTTTAATCTTTCTACACCATTTGAAGTGTGACAACCAGGTGCAGGGCAGGCGGCAGTGGAGGGTGGGGGGAGGGACCAGGCCTCCCAGCCCCTGGCGAATCTTTACTCTGTCTGGGCTCTCTCTGACTGTCTCTTCCTCTCGTAGCTGTTCTCTGCTGCTCTCTGCCGCACCGTCCTCTGCTGTGCCCCATCCTCTGTGACACTGCCCTTACACACTCAGTCTCTCGACTCAGGTGTGCCCACTCATGCACGCCCACACCACATTCCAGGTGGCCACCATCAGGCACGTGTGCCCCGCACCCACGCTCCCAAGCGCTGCCAGCATTCAAAGCTGCAGGCGATAGCCAGAGGCCAACGGTGCAAAGGCCTAAGCAATCTTCATTTACCGTACACCCCCTCTCCCTTCAAACTTCCTATATTAACTGTGATTAGAAGTACAGCTATATGCACATTGACACATAAAATAAGGGTTATGTCTTCTGTTATTTCTTTTTTTATTGCGGTACAATTGAGATAGGACACTCTTAGTTCAGGCATGACTCAGTATTTGCGTATATTGCAAAATGAGTACCATAGTAAGTCTGGTTAACTTTTGTCACCATACATAATCACAAGGGTTTTTCTCATGAGAATATTTAAGATTTACTCTCTTACCAATGTTCAAATGTCCAATTTAGTGTCATTAACTGTAGTCACTCATTTCTAAAGACATGAAAGTAGAATGTGGCAGGGATAAACTGGCTGGGTGACACTGGTGTCTGATCCAGGGCTTCAAAACACTCCAGTATCTCCCTTCCCGTATTTTCTCCCCTCCATCTCAGGGAAGTCTCTTCCTGCTAACCTGCCTTCCACTTAACTGTCTTAATTATCCTGTCTCCTTCCTAGCCTGTCCACTGGTCTCCAAGCCTCTGCAGGTCTCTAGACACTAAAAACCTTCCCTCCTTTCTCTACCTCACAGCCTTCTCCACAGCTGCCACATTATTGCATCAGTCTTCTTGAAAAATCATTTGCACCTGTGCTTCCATTGCTTTCTCCTACCCCCCACCTCCCATACAACCTCTAAATCCTCCCCACCAAAACCTTCTGTAATTACTGACTCTGATGCCACGCTCTTTCCAAGGAACTTTCTTCATCCCTTAAGCTCAGGGACACTTCTGCAGCAACTCACATCAGCCACTACCATTAGTTTTTAAATAATTTCCTTCACCTGTCACGGTGTGGGTTTCTGTGCCTCTCTCCTCTCCCTCAGACTCAGTCTCCTCTCTTCACTGGCTCCACCCCTTACTGCTAATGGCCCACGTTCCTCAGGAGATGCTTCCCACATCCTATCCCGAGGCTCTGGGCAGTGTCTTTTCGGTGAGCTTGAAGCCTGAGGGAAATAACGTTTTTATGGGAAAGTGTAGCCTTTTGTAAGATGTGTCTGTAAACCTGATTTTAACTGCTTGGCAAACAGGTTCACCTGGGCCTTGTTTTTCCTTGCTCTTGCTGTGAGACTGTTAGTGTGGCTGGCTGAATTCAGCCAGGGAGCCCCATGTGCTGGCTCAGAGATAGGTCAACAGGAGTGGGTGACCCCTGTTAACCATTCATCTCCCGCCTACCAAAGGTAGCAGAGAAATGGGCCTGGCCCTGTGTTCCTGACACTACGTATTTTGAGACCTCCCTGACCCAGCAAGACGCCAAGGAAGCCGGAAGACCAGCAGAACTGCAAACAGGTAACTTTTGTGTTCTTAGTTTCTAGAATTCTGTTCAAAATATGCACTTAAAAGAATTTCAAGAAAATTAGACCCTAGTCATGTCTTCATGAGTCTACTCTTCTAAGGAAGAATTCAAATTTCTAAATAAGCTTCGTATCTCCACATTAATTTTCCCTCCCCCAAGAATTATTTTGGAAAGTTGGTAAGAAATATTGAAAAGTCAGAAAAGTTGAAAACCTATCTACCTTCCGTCTTCTTCAACAATTATTAATATCTGCTAGGATCCTTTAATCTCTATCTGTATACATAGTTCTGTTCTTGTTGGACAATTCGAAAATAAGTCGCAGACATCATAACATTTCAGTCCTAAATAATTGAGCATGTATTGCTAAGACTAAAAGCCAGCTTCTACTCCACCACAATAACATGATCAGACCTAAGATTATAATATTATGATATTATCTGATAACTAGACCCTATTCAAAGTCTCCTACTCATACTAAGAATATCTCTTAAAGCTGTTCTCACCAAATCAGGATCAGTTGGGATTCACACATTGCATTTGGTTATTTCTCTTTGGTCTACTAAAAAAAAGAAAACTTTTTAAAAACGAAACTAAAATTAACATTCAATTTTAATGCCTCCATTTAAAGTGTACAGTTTTGTGCAGTTTTATTCCCTTACAACAACCACCCCAATTAAAATATAGAAAATGTTCCTCCATGCCACCTTTGCAACCAACCACCCATCACCCCCTACCTCAGGCACTGATCTGATTTTTTCTAAGAATAGACAATTTTGCGTGGTCAAGAATCCATAACAGGGCTTTTATTTTGTGTCTGACTTCTTTTGCTCAGCATAATATTTTTGAGATTCATTCATGTTGCATGTATCTTGTTGCTTTTTGTGGCTAAGTTATATTCCATTGTATGAATATACCGATTTGTTCATACCTTCATCCAATGATAGACATCTGAACTGTTTTCAGGTTTAGGCTATTATGATTAAAGCGACTATGAGCATTCATATACTTATTGTGGGCATGATTTTCATTCTCTTGGGTAGAAATCTAGATGTAGAGTTTCTGGATCTGTAAGTGTATACTTAACTTTATAAGAAACTGCCAAACCGTTTTCCAATGTGTCTATTACATTTTACACTCTTACTGGGAATATATGAGAGTTCTAGTTTCTCTACATCTCACCATTGCTTAATATCATCAGTCTTTTTTACTTTTTGCTATTTTACTGGGTGTGTAGTAGTATCTCAGTGTGCTTCTAATTTGCATCTTCCTGATCATTAGAGATATTGTACATATTTTCATATGTTTATAGCTTAGATATACATATACATTTTTATGCATATATTACATATATGAGCATTTTACAAAATTCAAAATCCATTCATGATAAGAGCTCTTAGTAAAATTGGAATCAAAAGTCAAAAGCATCTATAGCATATTCCACTCAAGACATTGAGTTGTCATAGGCAGTTCACTTATTTGTGGATTGACTTGGAAGTTCTACAAATACCAGTTACCTCAGCCCCCTACACTCCAATGTCTCTCTAGCTCAGTGAAATTTCTGTATACTGTTTGTGTCTCTCCCGGGGCTAGAATCCAGCAGATGCCTTTGGTAGCATGACTGAATGATTCTAAGACTCACATTATTCGTTTCCTTTCTCTTGGAGAGTCCAGTCCTGTGCTAAAATGGTTGTTTACTACATTTTACCCAGTGTTATAATTGTGTATAGCAGGATGTTTAGCTGGTACTAAGTACTTGGTTATCAACTGAATGATCATTGGTCTCTTTCAATTTAGCACAAACGTTTTCCGATACAGTAAGATAGTAAACACTTCAGGGTTGCAACCCTCATTGTTTCTGCTGCAATCATTCAACTATGTCAACTGCAGCACAAAAGCAGCTATAGACCATGCATAAGCTTGACTGTGTGCCAGGAAATTTTGTTATTTACAAAATTAGGCTGCTGACCTGTGGGTCATTGTTTGGCAGAATAGCACCCCTGCCCTTCCAGCCCCCTGACTCTTTCAGGAGTCCACATCGGTCATTTCTTTTAATTGCCCAATTTCTGGATTTGTCAGCATATTGTGTAGTATATTCTTCATCCCCTGTGTTTTCTATAAACTGTTAATTAGGTCAAGAAGCTTCATGAGACTCAGGTTCAATACTTTTTGGCAAGAATAGTATTTTAGGTAATGTTGGGAATATCAACTACTGGGGGCACATCACTGAGGTCAGTGCAACACTACTTTAGTTATTTTTTAATTCATTCACTCCCTATCCATCATCCAACAAAGATGTTCTCGCCCTCCACATACTGTGGGGGGGCTCTGAGGGATAGAGTGATGTAGCCAGCCTGCCATTGGTGTGATGCTAGAAAAGTCACAGCTTCCTCCTATCTTTCTGTGCCAGGACCAAAGGGCTTTCTTTATCTGAAATGGTTATAAAAATACAGATTTACTAGCCTCTCAGGCCCGAATGGAATCTCTTGGCAAGGCCTGGATGTCTGCATTTTAGCCAATTCCACTGTTACAGTGAGTCAAAGGAGAACAGGTGTGATGAAAATCAGTTCCTAAGGGGGACGCCATCACCTGGGAGGAGGCTGCACCTCCCTCTGATTTATCTTTGAATCTACCAGTAAGATAGATATGCCTAGCAGCCCTGGGGTCAGACAGCCCTTTAATTATCTGAACAAAAAAACCCTGGCCTTAAGGACTGTGGTGGCTTTAAAATATGTCCAGCAATTCTTTGAGATACCTCCCTTCCAAAAGACAGAAATTCATTTCTGTCCCCTCGAGTATGGGTCAGACTGAGTAACTCACTTCGAACAAATAGAATGTGGTGGAAGTAATGTGGCATGACTTCAAGACTAACCCCCAAAATGCCTTGCAAATTCCCCTTTCTTTCTCCCAAGTCTCTTGTTCTGAGGAAAGCAGAAATCACACTGTGAAGATACTCCAGTAGCCCTGTGGCTGTTCACATGGAAAAGAACCAAGGCTCCCTGCCAGGAGCCGGCTTTGACCTAGAGCACTGTGAGGGAACACCTCAGAGCCACTCCAGCCCATCAGGACAGAGGGCTGTGACCTCGCTTTTCACCACAATATCACGAGAGCTCATAAGCCAGAACAACCCCGCTAAACTGCCCCTGAATTCCTGGCCCACAGAAACATGAGTGATATAGCTCTGAGGTAGCTTGTTACGCAGCAGTTTAGATCGGTGATGCAAGGGCTTCACACATAGGGTGAGGACTCCAGCTGGCGTGGCCCCAGGGAGCCCTATCTGTCGCTCCATTCGAGACAGCCCACTGGAGAACACCAGGCAGGGAGCTCCAAGCTTCCCTGTTTGACACATGTATCTTCTCAACTGCTGCTGCTGACCTCACAATGAAATTCCCAGGCAGAAATCTTTACCAGGCCTGCAAAGAATCTGAAGTTGGGGCATCCACCCCCTGGGAGAACTATGTTTGAAGATGACGCCATTGCCCCTTCCTTACCCACAGAGTGTTCTTTTGAGATTTCTGTCTGCATGTAGGGCAGCTGGACTGCCCTACTTCTGGCTGGGGAACAGCTTTTCTCAGTGGAGAAACAACAGCACATGTGGGTATCAAAACTGCCACCTTTATTTCATTAACACCATGTTCTAACAAAACCAGCTGACTGGCCATTATTTTAAAAAATAATAAAACAATGCTTTGGAGCCAAAACATTCAAGTCAATTTATAGAACCTGTGAAGAAAGATTAAAATGCAAGGGCTTACTAAGAGTTTTTGATTTAGAGTGAGTTTGAGGGGTGAGGGAGCAAAGTATAATATTGTGATGTTTCCTTATTTTGATTTGGCATTTTATTTCTCTCTGGTAGATACAAGTGAGAAGTGACTTTTCTTATATCTAGAAAGATTTGGGTTACATTTTTTTAAAATGGGTAATGCATAATGGGTAAGGAATAGAAACAAATAGTCACAGAAAGGAAGATTCAAAAGGTTCTTAACATTTGACAAGTTTCTCAGTTTCACACACAGAGAAATGTAAACGATAATGGCCCTGAAACACAATCTCTCACTTTGCAGATGGGCAAATATCCAAAGTTGGTTTCAGATAACACATTCTTGTTGATGATGCTGTAAGGAAACAAGTGCTTTTATACATGATGAATAGGAGTGCAAAATGGCACACACCGCATGAAGGGAACTTTGCCAGTATCTAACAACATCACATACCTGTTTACCTTTTAAAGTAGCAATGTCACTGAAAATGCACCTTCTCAGATCAAAAACAACAGAAGTGCAGGTAACTCATTGTGACATTATTTATAATATTAAAAAAGTAGAAACAACCTTTATGTCTCTCACTAGAGGAAGGGCTGAACACACCATGGTGTTAGAGACATACAGTGGGATACTATATAGCTACATCAGAAAAAAAATAAGTATGGAGTGATTGCAGGGAGATTTTATTTTAGATGAAAAAACCAAGGTACAGAGCAGCATAGATTAGTACATATGGTATGTATTATATGTTCTATATTCTATGTTAGTGTGTATTAATGTATGTCTTATATAATAGACACGTATTGCAAAAAAGAAATATGAAGGATACACCTGAAACTAATAAAATTATTGCTGACTAGAGGGTGTGAACAGGGTAGATGAGGAGAGGGAACCAAGCCTTCTCTTCATTTACCTTTTCATGTAGTACGTGATTTTATGTTCAAAAATTAAATCAAATTAAAAACTAAAATTAAACTTAATGTTTAATATACATAGGAATAAATGGCCTTTGTTGTGTATCAAATTGGTAATACAGAAACAAAGAAAATAATTGACTTCAACATAGTATTCTAAGTGTATGTATATGCTTAGTGAGATATATTTTAAAGATTTAAAAAACTTCAAAAGATCTTTGACTTTACTCAGTTTTATTAGTAGTAATATTAAATTGTAATTCAAATAGAGAAAGAATTCCAAGCACCGCAACTTAACTATGGAAAGAGAAGACCATTGATAGGAGCGGCTATTTTATTTTATTATTATTTTTTATTTTAAAGATTTATTTATTTATAAATAAATAAATATTTATTTATTTGTGGGGTAAATATTTATTTAGATGTGGGGTGGTGAGAGGATTCACCAGAGACAAAGTGGGGAGCAGAACAGGCAGATCTACTGAAGTACACTGCTGAGGGGAGCAGTGGGTAAGGCAGGAGAGGTCTGCTGTGCCATGTGGGTCAGCTCCATGTCTGGGGATGGAACTCGTGCTGCAGTGGCTGAGATAGCTTCATAGTGCTGAGACTTAACCCTTTGTGCCACCAGGGAAGCCCTGGGAGCTGCCATTTTAGCTCCTTTCCAGAGCTGAAGTTACCAGGATGGGAGCAGGCCAATGGCCTGTGGCCACATGTCACTGGGAGTTAAGGTCCCTTCCCAGTGCAGAGTTAGGAAGGACAGGGGCCTCAGGGTCAGACTCTGCCAGATTCTATCTGAGGGGCCTAGAATAACTTGTCACTGTTTTCAGTGCAGCCTGAAGGCAGCTCATCCTGGCCAGGTACCTGTAAGGGCTGTGTTAATGCCCCGAGCCAGCAGGTTCCTAGGGATCAACTGCCTGACAGAGCAGAGCGTGGCCTCCCGGCAGCTGTGCTGTCTTGGGGACCATGAGCGAGGAGCAGTTTCAGAGCCCCAGGAAGGAAATGTTGAAGACAACTTCAGACCTAGGAGTCTGGCTCACCAGACGTCTTGACAGGCAGGCAAATGGCTACATTCTACATGGGGTCTGGGGCACCAGGAGGACACTAACTGAAGAAGAACCGCAGGCCCTCAAGGGGCTGGCTTAGGACCTCCCCAATCTTCTTTATCATGGCCTCTCCATCCTGTCTTCCCAGAAAGAGATAGTCCTCCTCCCTTGTGAAAATCTCTAATAAATAAACCATTTGGCCTACCTATTACTGGTATGTGGCATCCACTTGCCAAGTGGCAAAGATCTTTAAGGAAATACCCTCTGAGTGCTTGGCACAAGACTGCAGTGATGGCTCATTCACCCCACCCTCACCAACCCACCCCACCCAACTTCCAGCTCCTTCACGCCCAAACAATCTCCGGGAGAATGCATAGCAGCTAAACCCCTGCCCACCAATTTTCCTCAGCAAATGGCTGTCTGCCACCCTGCCCCCTAGGAGAGGGAGGGGATTCACTCACAGAGCTTCCCAGCACTGGCCCCACTTCAGCTTCAGAGCTGGGGTACCCCCTGGAGTGAGGTAAAGGTCAGACAGGATTTTTAAGCAGACACATGGTTCAACCAGCTGGAATCCTCCCCCATACTCCACACATTCCTTACTGGAAAAAGCTGCATCCGAGGATCCGCTCTGTCCCCTCTGGGGCGCTTGGCTTGGTGGCAGCATGCATGATGTGTCGGGAATCCCGGGTACACAAGATCCAGGAAGGCTCTTGGCATGAAGCAGACCAATGGGTCCCCACCAACAGTCAGAGAACATTTCTTCCCTCTGGCCTGCCCACCACCCCCACACCACCCCCATATTGTGCTTCCCCATTTCTCTCTTCTTTGGAGTGACTCCTATACCAGAGGTTCAAGGAAAAAGATTTCCTTTGTCCAAGGTGGCGATTGGCAGAGGCCAGCCCTCCACATTGTTCAGGCAACTTGCTCAACTGTGCCCATTAGCGATGGGAGGTACTGAGAGGAAGGAGCCCTTCCTGGGGCAGTCCTCACATCATTCCCCATTTGGACAATTTCAAGTATTTTCCACTTCAACTTAGCTAACATCTTCTACTCCACGGGGTCTTGATAAATGTCATTGATGCTCCATTACACACACACACACACACACACACACACAGTCCCACCTTGACCTTGACAAAGAATGTGTTGGAAAAGTTAAATGAGTAAATATACTCATTTAATAAATGAGTTTAAAGTTCCCCTTAGTCTGGGGATACAGGGGGGCCCCCATATGACATAGGACAAGCATGTGACATGATGCCAAATTTGTTTCTCTATTCCCTTGGGGTTCTCATGAGTCACCAGCAGAAGGCTGGGGTGGGGAGACTATGTGAGGCCCCAATCAATACTGTGAACCCACATCCTTCTCAAGGACCCAGAGCACAGACTGGAACATGTATACAGGACTCTCCAGAAGACCAAAAAGTCATAAATAGCTCATAATGGCAGGTAATCTAGCCCGAAAGGTGTTGTTCCTACAGTTTCTCTCTGTGTCCTCCCAGGAAGGACTTCCCAGATTCCAGGACATAAACATCACCCCACAGGAGATTTGGTCCAGTCTGGAATAGGACTAGGGAACTTAATTTTTTCAGCAGTTAACAAGGTTTGTATTGTTGATCCCCAAAGATCCAGCCAGGATACCTTCCTTCTTTCACCTACATAAGACCAACTTCTGAGGTCTGTTGCTATGTCTGCATCCATTCCTGTCCTATAATCTGTCCTGGAATGAGGGCCCCTTCAGGGGAGACCCACCTCCCACATGACCTCAGTCCTCTGTACAGCAGTCACATCAGAAGGCCAGCAGTCACCCCAGTGAGGATGCCACTGAGAGCACCTCAACTCCTGCCCCTCTCGCCACCCCACATCACCTCAAGTGGAAACTGGATAAGCACATACTTGCCTTCCTCCTCAGAATTCAACCCCTGAAAACCTGCTTTCCTTGTCCTGCCCCATTCTGTTTCAGCTCACAAATTGGGGAGAAATGCCAAAGAGACCTTAGCTAGTCAAAAATTGCTTTACTTTCAGTAGAATCAACTGATTCTACTGATTGGGTTAGGCCACTTCAATGAGCCCAGGGGAGGCCAAAGAATCCACTAGAAGGAGCTATCATAGTGTGGTGGTAACATGGTGGCATCATCTCCCCTGTCGTCCCACCTGAAATTGCAGCCCTCATCACTATTTTACATCAGGTGGGGCACTGCACTGCCCAACGCCGTAGAAAGAAAGTTCGAAGTAAGACTTTGTGTGCTATTGATGATATTTGTTGTTCAAAAACATGTGATGCGCTTGAAACGATGTTCTACTACTTCGTCGTTAGGGAAGGTCAAGTCAAAACCATAGTGAGCTACCACTTCATACTAACTAGGTTGTCTATCATTTAAATGGAAAATAACAGTGTTGGTGAGGATGTAGAAGAATTGCAACTCTCATACATTGCTGCTAAGAATGTAAAAAGGGGCAACCTCTATGGAAAGCAGTTTGCTGCTCCTCAGACTTACTCAGTCTAGGACCCAGCAATCCCACTCCTAGAACTGAAAACAGGCATTCTAGAAAGTGTTTGTACATTATGTTCAAAGTGAACTAGTCACAATGACACAAGGGCAAAGCAACCCAAATGTCCATCAAAGGATGAATGAATGAACAAATCACGGAGTGGTCAACTATAAAAAGGAATGAAGTACTGATATATGTTACAATGCGGAAGGACTTCAAAAACACCTTCCTAAATGAAAGAAGGCAACACAAAAGATCATATATTGAAACCCAGAAAAGGTCAATCTACAGTAGTCCCCCTTTATCCAGGGGCCAGGGTCGAGCACTGGGGATATGTTCCAAGACCCCCAGTGGATGTCAAACTAAGCAGAGTACTGAACCCTACATATACTATGTTTTTTCACATACATCTATTAGGCACAGTAGATTAATACAATAATGATAAAATAGAAATATTGTAATAACATACTCTAATAAGAGGGGATAGAGAGTAGTTGGTGAATAGATAGAGGGTTTTATTTGAGGGTGTTGAAAATGTTTTGGAATTAGATGGAGGTAGTAACTATGAGCATGGTGAATGTACCAAATGCCATAGTTGTTCACTTTAAAATGTTTTATGTTATGTGAATTTCACCTCAATAAAAACGAATGTTGACACATATAAGGGAAAGAAAGGGAATGCGGTCACGGTCACGTCTCCAGGTAGCTTCAGTTTCAGAAGCTGCCATGACCTCCGAGAGCCTTGATAGACAGAAGCGTCTTCCTGTGGCTAAATGACAGAAGTCCAGCTCTGCGGCTATGACTTCAGCCCCACAGCGGCGTCTGCATCCTGCCAGAGCTGCTGCAGAGAGAGAACAGACTCCTATCTCAATGTCAAACTTACACCAAAGCATTTCTGACTGCTTAAGTTTATTAGCATGGGAAAGTAAATACCTGGTCACAACCCCAACTTTGAGCCATTAAAAAGGCTCCTGATTATATACGACTCATAAATGCTAAAACTATTTCTACCTGGAAGTTTCAGCTTCATCATTTTAAACAAACAGCAGAAAGAAATGCTGATAGTCTACCCTTTGTTCTAATTTTAAAATGTGAATAATTAACTTTCCAGGAAAAAAACCCAGAAGTTTAAAAGCAATTCAATCCAATAAACGTCTAATTTAGAAATAGATTGGCGCTGCTGGTAGAGTCTCCCCTGATTTATTGTGGTGGCGATTCCTGTGAGATCTGTCATACCTCAGCTAGCCCACTGGAGCATTAACACCCCAAGCTCTGCTTTCAGGCACTTAAATGCTGGATAATACTTATATTTAGGGGATTTTGATGTGGGTGAAAGGCATAAAAAGGTCACATTTTTGCTACCTCAAATTTTGTTATCCAAAATGGTATTACTACAGTTTTATATTCTAAAAATCAGATTAGAACTGCTAATCCTTGGCCATTATTAAGGTTTATATATAGAAATAAGCATTTACTACTGTACTCAACTATACAAAGACTTAGCAGAGTAGAAGTTGGCGTCCAGACAGTGTGGCCCCGGTACAGAGCAACGCAGAAAGGCACATCCTTTGTGGGCCTCCTCAGAGGAATCTGGTTCCCAAAGTATCCCAAGAAATTTTTTCTCCAGTGTCACCATCAGGAGGCTTTGGAATATCCGGATGCTGGTAAACACCCAGTGTAAAGGCTCCCTTTCTTTCAAAATGAAAGAATGAAAAGAGGATCAGAAAGAGGAAGGAGGAGGAGAGGCAGGAAAGGGAAGAGGAGGAAGAAGTAATAAAGAAATAAGAAGAGCAATCTCCTTTCTCTGCCCCAGAAGCAATAAACTTTGGAAACAGAATGGACCAAGCTAAACATTAACAAGCCCTGCATGGTGGCCTTTGACAGCACAGCGTGGTGACATGAACCGGCGCTTAGAACCTGCCAGCTGGGTCCAAAACCCGGGCTCACCGTGTAGAAGGGGTGTGACCATGAATAAGTTAATTAGCCTCTCTGAGTCTGTTTCTTCAACCACCAATAGGCCTGATCCCGCAGACCTGGAGAAGTTCTTTTTTTTTTTTTTTATTGTTATTTATGTCTTTTACATTTTGTATTCCCCTTGGGTAGCCCACCACCAATTCACCTGTGATCCATCTCCATGGTCCCTTGTGTTCTTTTCTACTCCATTTTGTGCCCTTATCCTCCCCCCCACCGCCCCGATGAGTATCTCTCTCCTATTTGGTTTCCCTATAGTCCTGTTATAAGTGAAACCATTCGATATTTTTCTTTTTCTTTCTGGCTTATTTCACTGAGTATGATCCCCTCTAATTCCATCCATGTCGCTGCAAGTTGCATGTGTTTATCTTTTTTGAATGCTGAATAGTATTCCATTGTGTATATGTACCACATCTTCTTGATCCAATCATCTATTTTTGGACATCTGGGTTGCTTCCATACCTTTGCTGTTGTGAACAGTGCCTCAATGAACACACGGGTGCATGTATCCTTTCGGATTAGTGTTTTTGTGTCCTTTGGGTAAATTCCCAAAAGTGGGATTGCTGGGTGGTATGGAAGCTCCATGTTTAGCAGT
>PVIJ01011181.1:0-56017 GCA_004024925.1 Scalopus aquaticus | reverse complement strand
GTATATGTATAACAAAACACATATACAGGAATTTTCAGAGAGCATTATTCCTAATAGCAAAAAAAAAAAAAAAATAAGGAAAGACCCAGATACCCACCAACAGGATAGAAAACCAAATTGCAGTATATTCATACAACAGAAATGTATAAATATATAAATATTTTAGTGTATGTGTATATATATAGATAGAGATAGATAGATATTTATATAAATATATAAATGTGTAAATATAAATAAATGAACTATATACCTATATGCAACAACATAGATAATTTTACAAATATCATGTTGATTGAAAGAAACCATATATAGAAGATGTACCATATGACATAGTTATATAAAGTTGAAAAACAGACAGAATTAATTGAGGGAAGTAAAAATCAGGATAGTAGTTACTTTTAGGTGGGAGACAAGGGAAGGCACAAGGATGTCTGAGATGATAGCAATACTCTATTTCTTAACCTTGGTAATGTTCACTCTGACACTTCACAAAGTGTCACATGTATGTTATACTTCAATAAACTTTTTTAAACTGATCAAATTAGAGAAAAATAATAAACATTCAAGATATTACAGAAATTACTAATATGACAATCATAATTTCTTGTTCATCTACTACGTGTCAAGTGCTGTTCATTCACATTTTATCACTTCACCTCCAAAACACCCTGTAAATTGGACTTCATCTCCTTATTTTGCAGATGAAAAAAGGCTAAGCTCAGGAAGTTTTAAGTAGCTATTAAAAGTCATAAAGTTAGCATATGGTGAAGTAAAAACTAAAATCCAATTCTGTTTTCAGAATTGAGGTCAATTTCAGAATTTGAGTCAAACTCTTTTACAAAGTATGTAAATTTTATAAGGTCTTCAGAAATTTTATAAGAATCCTTGGTGACCGCTACCACTTTGTCACCCCAAAGCCTTCTTTGTTATCAAGCCTTTTCCTTGCAAGAGTCAGCCTACCCCAGTATCAGAACCACTACCCTTACCCTGCCCCAACCACTTACTAACCCCACCTTCTCATAATAATAAACTACTTGCAGTTTCCTGAACAATCCAAGCCCTGCCATAGCACATATGCTGCTCCCTCACCTTAGAATGCATTCCTCCCTACCTCTTCCCACTCCCAACGTACTTTGGCTTAATCTGTAAGTCCTTAAATGTCTAAGACAGGATGGGTACTACATTCTTCAAGTATCTTTCCCTGGTCTGCCCCATCCTTCCTGTCTACTTCTACACTACCCTGCACTTACCTCGATCACACCACAGTGTAACATTTATGTATCTTTCTACCTGAGGTTATAAACTCCTTGAGAAAAAGTCATTTACCCTTACATTTCACTTTATATCCCCTATATACAACACAGCATCTGGTACACAGTAGATTCTCCATATTAGTTGAACAAATTAACTTTAACATCACAGCTGACACCAAACAAAATTCTGAAAGTAGTACTAAATTGTTAACAGAATTTCTATTGCAATGGAAATATGACCCGTGTTTATATGGTATGTTGGCATAGGCTTTGTAAAGAATACCTTAACTAATACTCACTATTTCATAAAATACACAAGGCAGAGTATTTTTCCCATCTCTCATAAGAAAACTCTTCGAATAATTTGGGCCAGGTGTAACTGCTGAATCAAGAACAGCTAAGAAACATGAAATAAGGGGGAAAAAATCAGTGCTGGCAAATGCAAATAAAATTTAACAGAAAGAAGTTGACATTTAAAATAATTATTCCCACATCAATCTCTCATAGTTCTTTTCTTACTACAATAAGGAAGATTTCAGAAGAAGAAAATATAGAAAAATGTTTTATACTAGAAAAAACAAAATCTCTGGCCCTCTCTAACTTAGAAACAGGTTATATGCCAAAGTTCATACAAGTGCCAATAGCTGACCATCTGAAGCATTTTTCTTAGACTATGTTTTATAAAGTTAAATCCCCAGTCTACTCTACTACATTATAATAATAAAATATATATGTACAACAAATAAGTATCATGGTTTAAAGAAAAAAAAGGCACTAAATTAGAATCTGAAGTCAAACATTTGAGTCCCACTTCTTTGACTTACTAAACTGAGCAAATAATTTAACTTCTTTCAAATGTTTCATCTACAAAATGTAAATAATAATTCATGATATCTCGAGAAATTATTGTCAAGTAAGAGTGTTATTCATTCCCATAATAACTATCTACCCAGTGCTGATAATGAACATTTATTATTTGGATGTCAGCCTCCATTTCCCCTAATAATACCCAGACTTTCCTTTAGGAAATCACTCTTATCCATTATTAGTTATATGATTTGGATGGATCTGCTTCCATTCCCAAACAGAGGGGTGCACTGAGGCTGACTTAAGCCAATCAGCACACCCCATTCCCCAGTTACAGAGTTTAGCATTTCAGTGATACACCTGTTAACCAGTCAGAAATGATGATATACAAGGGGTCATTTGCCAGCTTCTAGGAAAGAGGAACTAAAAGAAACTATCTAAGAATATGAAAACATGGTATAAATATGTGTGGTGCATGTGTGATAAACATCTTAATGCCATAAGGGTAGAGTAGAAACTGATACAGACACCACAATTAGAGACTTAGTCAACGCTTGACAGGACAGAAAGATGGCTAAATCTCACAAAATAACACTGAATGAAAATACAAGCTGTATATTTTAAAACATAAAGCAATAAAAGAAATATATATAAATGTATATATACTATATCTACATGTATTTTACGTATGTGTAAATAAAAAGCATGGCCAGTAAGGCTACCACAGTGATTTTCTCTAGAGGAGAAGGAAAATAAGTGAAAGTCTGGAAAGAAGGAAAAGAAGGAAAGTCTGGGTATTATTAGGGGAAATGGAGGCTGACATCCAAATAATAAATGTTCATTATCAGCACTGGGTAGATAGTTATTATGGGAATGAATAACACTCTTACTTGACAATAATTTCTCGAGATATCATAAAAAACACTTATTTTCTATAAGCATCTATAACGTGTATATGGACATTTATTATATTCTATTTTTCTGTACATTTAGAATATTTCATAATTTAAATGTCTCTTTTATTTAAGCTATGAAAAGAAATATGCTTTAAATCTCTATTTCTCACTTATTTACCTATTCACTCTACATAATCAAATTCCAGAAACATTCTATAGTTCTCCCCCTTTTGGGTCAGCTATATGCTGATGGTGGAAACTAGAATTCTGGTGATGAATACAAAATATATAGTGTAGTATATACAGATGTTATTTATACGGCTAAACACCTGAGAGCTTATGAAATTGTATAAATCGATGTTAATTCAATGAGAAAAAAAATCACAGGAGACAACTGCTTTTAAGTCAGTGGTTTCAATAAAAAGGACTGATTAAATAAAAAGTTGACTGATTATGAGCCCTTAAACTTGCTAAAATTTTTACAAAATTATTAAAAGCAAAATGTAGAGTAAAAAAAATTTCTCCCTCTTTTAAATATTAACTTACATAGCATTAACTATAGGGTGTTTACTTAAATCAATAAAGGACTTCACAAATGTTATTTCAGAGTATTTTAACTTAATTTATATGCAAAAGTATTACTAGATTCAGTTTAACAGAAAGAAAACTAAATAGAAAATAAAGGAGAGCTGGTATTCCAGATCAATTTGTGTTGCTAACTAGCCTTGTAATTTTAGTCATCTATTTTAATTATTTGTCCCCTTTCCTCACCTACTTCAAGAGATGAGCTAGATTACGTGTAAGAATGTTAGCAGATTTAACATTATGAATCAGAACAATGCTATCATGGATATCCCATTACCTTTTAAGTCACACGAATCAACAACAGACCCAGGAACTAAAGAATATCCCAGTAAACCATAATCTCCTTTAGCAAATTTTTAATTTTCTTTTAAGATTCTTCTAGGTATTGACATTTAAAACTACTATCCAAATTGAACTACCAAAGTATTTTGAAACATTACACTTACCCAATACTTCAAAAAGAAGAACAGCCTTCTGTGCATGTTCACACCAGTACTTCATGCTTTCAATAACTGCAGATATAATTCTTAAAGAATTATCTTTTTCCTTAAACTCTAACTGATATGATGAGGTTTCCTTTTAAAAAAATTAAAACAAAGTATTAGAAAAACTTTCATTTTTTCATCATATTCTTTCACTTTCTATGTAAAGATTCTAGGTTCTTATAATGAGAAATGTGTATATGCTAAAAAATCTACTGAAATTCTAGTCCTGTTATTTCCCTAAGTTTTCCCTTTACTGGAGGAGAAATTAGTACGCACTTGGAGACAATTAAGAAGAGAATTATTTATATGGGTATCCATTCACTTTTTCATTCATTTGTTGAATATTTTAAAAGATTCATGTGCCGATCCTATGATAAACACAGATTAATACAATTCCTTTCCCTAATGTGCTCACCCTCTAAGAGGGGAGCCAGACACATTCATTCATTCATTCCAAAAATATTTGTTGGCACCTACTACATGTTAAATATAGCTACTCAGGAAACAACAGTGAACAAAACAGACAAGATACATGCCCTCATAGATTTTTACACACTAGTAGGGGATTTAGAAAATAAGTAAATAAATATATAATAAAATGTCAGAAATTGCTAAAATTTATGCATTAAAGAATAATAGGTTGTTGAATGAGAAACAAGGAAATAGGAAGTGTAAAGGCCCTAGATGGGAATGCATTTGGCATTTTTACATATATTAAAATACTGATTTGGGGGGAAGGGTACTTTCCATTGTAAAGGTGCAGCATGTCAAAGAACATTTAATGGGGTATTTTTTCCCCAACAACAATTATCTTCCTTTCTCTTCCCCTTCCTAAGCAAGATTCAAATGCCTCCAGTAAGGACTACTCCCATAGTCACTGTTACTAAAATGACTATGTCAGATCATTCCTGTGTATAAGGACATGACTAAGAACCACCATGGAACAACTAGTCAAATTTACAGCAAAAAAAAAAAAAAGTGCACCCCAGAATGCTTATTGAAAAGGCCGCAAGGCCGCTTACATGTATATGGGCAGAACAGGGTGCTAAAGCATACAAAGACTAACAACAGTAAGAGCTGCTCCCATTCCTACACTGAAATGACAAGGGGAGGAAATAAAATTATCAAGTCTGTGAAAGTTGGATTCTCAGAGGGGTTCTATCATGCCTGTCACACAACATGTAAGCAGGAAGGGAAAACCCCAGCCTCTCTCTACCCTATGATGTCCTGCCAGGGACTCGCCACCATGGTATGATGTACTATGTAGGATGATCCAGTAATGCAGAGCACAAAGAAGAGCAAAGGGTAAAGAACCTATTAGGCCAGGAGCGAAGGGAGGGAAGAGAGGAAACAACCATCATAAAATATATAAAAGACATTTACAAAGAACAATTAGAGCAAAGAGTAGACAAAGAAGTAAGACCAAAGTACATATAGGGAAGAATATAAACCGAAGCATAGTTTTTAGAGTGTATATTATGTTGAGAATTATGAAGAATCTGAAGTGATAATAACACTAGAGAATTGGTGGAATATGAAATTTGAGGCTGGAAAAGTAAAACAAAGTCACATTATAGAGCAGAGATCAGCAAACTATGGTGTGCAACAAATCTAACTTGGTATCATCTGTTTTTGTAAACTTTTACTGGAACACAGCCATATCCATTCATTTTTGTATTGTCTCTGGCTGCTTTCAAGCTACAATAGCTGAGATGAACAATACAGCTGAGTAAGTACAAGAGAGAGAATATGGTCCACAAAACCACAAAGATTTACTATCTGGCCCTTTACACAAAATGTTTGCTGATCCCTGCCACAAAAAAAAAAAAAAACCCCACAAAACTTAGAATGACATATGAAGAGGCTTGAAGAATCTGCAAGTAATGAATAAGGTGTCATCATCTCTTATTTTAACGTAAATACAAAACATAAATAATACTTCAAAGTTTACCTTGAGAGTATTTTTTTCTGGAATATCATCCAACATTTTCTTCTTGATTTGATTTTGTTGAAAACTGGGCTTAAATGCTTGCAATGTACTGTTTTTATCTATACCTCTTATTGTGGAGACAGACATTTTTGATGAATGTTTTTGTCCAAGTACTTCAGTTTCTCTTTGGTAAAGTAAGTTAGGAGGTTCAGATAGTCTTAATTGCGTCTGTTTCTGGGACCCCAAATTTACTGGACAAGAATTTATTCCATCATCTGCCACTAGATTTGTTCTCTTGCATTGAGGTCTAAAATCATTTCTATCCCAAGTCTGCAAGCTGGTATTTTTGTTGCCATCTCTGAAGCTATAATAATTTTTTTAAAAATTAGCATTAGTTGTTGTTTCTATATGCTTTTCCTTAATTAAAAGAAGACTAATGAAAATTTACATTTATGTGATGATTTATGGTTTATAAACAACTTAGTAAGTACTGATTTGCTAAAAACACATACATCACTACAGCATTTTACACCTTTGTTTTACATGAGAAAACTCCCTTATTGAGGAAGTAACTTCCCCAGAGCCATAGAACAAATTACTGACAATCCAAAACTCAAAGAACTCTTTGTCTCCTAAGTCAGTCCAGTACTATAAAGTATTTTAAATGATCATACACTAGTGGTTGTCTCCCAGGACTAAGATTCTGAGGACTGTTGCTTGGTTCTTTATAGATTTATTTTTTAATTTTCTAAAAGTGAAAAATTTTTAAGTTAAAAAATGATTTGTCAATTATTTTAAATCAGAAAGAGGATAAATACAGACAAAATAGATTACTTTTTAACTAAAACTTTTATAACTTTACTATGTAGTCTGAAAGCCCTACATTAATCTGTTGTAGCATTTTATTATCTACATTAATCTAAGTGAGTTGTTATCACCTGATAAGACCTTAACATTAATAAGATCAAAATCAAAAGGGTAATTTCTGAGCAGACTAGTTAAGAATTCCACTGGAAAAAACTAGTATGAGTCACAAATTCTTTTTTTCTGAATAATTTTCCTGAAAAATAGCTTAAGAGAGAAAAAAATAAAAACCATCCCTTGTTTCAGGAAAAAAAATCCAAAAAAGATCTAGGTTCCCTACTGACCAAAACCAAATCTAGACTGTATGGGGCCTGAAGCTTATATAATTTGGAAAGATTGCTTAGGTAAATTTAATAAAATTAGATAAGAAAATGAGAAAAGAAATCAGAAATAATTACAAAACTTGAAAAGCTGCTAAATACCACAATATTCAGGAAAAATAGTAATAACAATCATTAATAATAATAACAGTAACTATTTTATTAACATTGTTATTATTACAAGTTAACTGCCTGATAGAACGCTGTTATACTTTTTCCTACATTGATCACCTCTTTATATAACAACAGTTTTATTTTTTTCATAGAAAGAACAGAAACAAAATTTTGTCTTTCCTCTCGCAGCTGCAGATATTTTATTATTCATAGTTTTTAAATGTTTCTTTCAGCTTCACAACTCCTTCCTGGTAACAACACATCTGCAATTTTTTGCCCAGGAGTCCTCCTAGCCTAGAGACAAGCCCTGGGAAACTCTGATCTTGCCAGGTATGCCCCAAACACAGATGCCACCTCTGCAGTCAAGTCCTCAAAGCCCAGCCTGACTGTGAATCCTAAATTGTAGTGGTGCTGAGGAGGGCAGGGATCAGACTCTCCCTCAGTCCTTCCCCATGTCCACACGCTCAATGAGATCCCCAAGAGCAAGCTGTTGTTGGGCCAGGTGGGCATAAAAGGTAAAAGTGACCCATCCGTTATGCCTATGGCCTCAACATCAGAATATAGGGGTGAATCCTAGCACTTCACAATGTTCTGCCATTTTCTTCTCTGGCCCATGGAAGAGGACCTGCCTTTGAAGGGAACAATGTAATGAGAGCCCTGAAGCTTGGGCATCATTAATGTCATGGTTAAATCTCCTCTGCAAATGAAAAGTCCTAGACTTGCATATCTGACAGAACTATACTCAATCACTCACAGTTCAGAGCAGTAGGAAAGCAAGTAATGGCTCCTTACGTACGGTAAAATATGAAGTCAGTCAAAAGTTAATATATAGATACCAGTTGCTACATTTAATTTATATATATACTGTAATTTATTTAACTATTCCCTGGGATTTTCATTTAGATTGTTTCCAATAATGTTACTATAATAAAAGGTGCTGCTGAACATTTTTACACAAAGATTTTTATCTGTGTTTAAAGCATTTCCTTTGGTCATTTTCCAAAATAAGAATTAGTTTTTCCATTTAAAATAAAATACAAATATCATAAATTTTTAAAAAGTTATTCTATTATTTTTATCATGAAAACCAAAAGTATTACAGAAAAAAATGTATTCTACCTTCCATTAAAAATAATTTATAGATCTACCTCAATCTATTCACCAGGTTGAGCCCAATGCCCAATTTCTAAAGTCTGCATCTCCCTTCAACTGAGATTTCAAGCACAGTGCTAATTCCTCTAACAGCAATTTTCTAAGATTTATTGTAGGAACGTCAGCACAACAGCTCGAAGATGTAACATAAGATCACCCTAGCTAATTGTCCAGAATCATAATTTTGGTATATTAAACCTGTCTTGATAATTTGCCTAATTATATTATACCAATAAGAATGGGAGTCTACACTGCTTTAGCAAACTCCATGTCCTAAGAAAGTCTAAATAAGGGTTGTCAGATGAAATAGAAGATGCCCAATTACATTTGGAATTTCAAGTAAATAACAAGTATTTATTTATTATGTCCTAAACACTGTATGTGAGATATACTAAAAAACATATTTGTTGATTATCTGAAATTCAAATTTAACTGGCCATCCTGTATTTTTATTTGGTAAATTGGGCAACACTAACCTAAATTCAAAGTCTAAGCACAGAATCAGTTAAAAAAGATCTTCAGCAGATACCAACTGCCTACTTGAGTTTTCAAATGTTTTCTGCTCCTGAGTTTTCTGTTATTATACTCCAACTATCTAATAGGTCATCTCTCATTTCAAACTGGAATATCTAATACTGTCTATCCAGATTACAATCTGTTACCTAATTCTCTAATGCCTTTCAAAATGGATTTTCCTCTAGTACTTGCAGCTGGAACTATGATTCTAAGGGCCATTCTCAAATTCATGAATAGCCCTGATTTCAAACCCACTGGTCCTAAAGAAAGTGATTAACTGGTCCTGAGGAAATGAGCATAAGTAATAAAGTTAAAACTAATTTTTTTAATAAAAATACTGTTTTGAAGTATTTGTTAACCACTTTATTAAAAGTTTCCCCCTTTAAAAAATTGTACCTTTAATAAAATGAGGGTAATATTAACCTCCAAGATTCTGTAGAGTATCAAAATAAAAGTTATCAAAAAGTTATCAAAGCACTAAACAACAATACAGGATATGTGTTTGGTGTTGTTTTAGCAATACTATGTTTCTAAAATTATTTCCTGCAGTAGTTACTACTTACCAAGAATACCAAAATGCAACTCCCCAAAAAATTCATGTCCCTTTTCTATCCACTTTTTCCTAATTTTTAGACAGTAAGTGTAGATTCTTATGGCAATGACCAGAAGTTCACTCACCATTCTCCTTGTCGCCCTTTTTCATTTTTTTGAGCCCCCTATGCATAAGCATAAGAAGATGCATAAACATTTTGGACCCATTCTTCATTCTTATTCCATTCTATTTACCTTGGAACTGACTCTCTTCCTAGTGTAAGACTGAGCATTCCACTTGGTTCTTAATTTTGAAATATACTCAACATTAAAATAAAATAGTGATTCTTGACTACCTATTACACTGGTCAACAGTGAGATCATTACTGACTTTAAAAGTCCCTAATCTGTAGTACCTTGGTGTGCTGAACATGAATATAACCCTGAAAATTTTTTATTGGCTCTCATTTTGAAGATATTTCATATAATTCATTTTACATGTTTCACCATGTAAATTTATCCAGTAGGACTGCGAAAACCTCCTAAATCAGCCTAGAAGGATGTAATATTGCATCACATTGCAAAATACCATCATGCATACATCATCCAGAGTTGATTGCATCATTTTCTGATGCAAAGCAATACTACTGCCAAGCAGCTGCTGAAGTAAGCTGACGTCAGCAGTGCACTATAGAAAGCCCTGTCGGAAAGGTTGAGCACTGAAAATATTTCAGACTTTGTGCGAGACAGTTGAAGCCACTGTTCCATAGAACTGTTATTTTAAAAATTTAGGCACAATACAGAACAGTAATGCCTCGAAAGTGAGTTAACAGCGTGGACAATTTCTGCTCTATTTGTGGGGAAGTGACATTTGCCAACCAGAAGAAAAGTATCACTTCTCAAGTGAAGAAGGCTTCTCATCTTTACTTCGGATGCAAGGTTGGTGACCAAGACAAGCCTTGGGCCCCGCATAGATGCTGTGCTACATGTACAACACAGTTTTCACAGTGGTTAACTGGCCAAAGACTATCAATGCCGTTTGCAGTCCCCATGATGTGGAGAGAGCCAAGCAACCACATAAAAGACTGTTACTTCTGCTTGGTTCCTCCTCTTTCCGGCAGAATAACGAAGCAAAAAAAAGTCGAGAATAATCTACCCAAACATTCCATCTGCATTGAGATGACCGGTTCAACAACTTGCTGCAGGGTGATGCAAAACAAGCATGGAATGCTTTTTGCCTAGTGTCTACAAACTTTCTTGGGAATGTTAGGGCAGAAAACTACAAGGAACTAGTAGAAGACATGCTGATGCAGTATCAGAAACTTGGCTGCAATATGTCTCTAAAGAGCCACTTCCTTCATTCCCATCTGGATTTCTTCCCTGAAAACTGGTATGGTTAGTGATGAACATGGTGAACATTTTCATCAAGATATCGCATCAATGGAACAAAGATACCAGGGAAAATGGTCCAATACAATGCTGGCTGACTACTGCTGGACACTCCCTGGCGATGCTCCTGAACAGCTGTACAAGAGACAAGCGAAGAAATCTAAGTAGTCGTCTATGACTTGATTTTTTACAGGTATTAACTGTAGGCCTATTACTGCTGGCATGCATTTTGTGATGTAAATATCCATTTATTGCAGATTACCAAAAAACTAGAGCCAAAATTAGAATTTGACTGCCATATTTGTCTTGAGCACATACAAATTGATAAGAAATGACTAATTTTATTTCAGTAACATGACTTCTGTAAAAATTTGTTGACCAGGGCCTCTCTGGTGGCACAGCGGGTGAGTGCTGCACTGTGGAGCTGTCGGCAGGGGCTACACGAGTTCACCCGGCCAGGGAGATTACCACATGGCGCAGCAGACCTCTCCTGCCTCGCCCACATATGGTGCAGCAGACCTCTCCTGCCTTGCCCACTGCTCCCCTCAGCAGTGTATTTCCATCTATCTGCCTGTTCTGCTCCCCACTCTGTCTCTGGTGAACCCTCTCGCCGCCCCATGCTTGTATACATAAATAAATAAATCTTAAAAATTAAATAAAAATAAAAATAAATTGTTGACCAGGGATTGGCATGCATTTCGTGATGTAAACATCAATTTACTGCAGATTACAAAAAAAAATTAGAGCCAAAATTAGAATTTGACTGTCATATTCATGTTGAGCACATACAAATTGATAGGAAATGACTAATTTTAATTCAGTAACATGACTTTTGTAAAAATTTGTTGACCAGTGTTATCAATAGATCTTTAATGATCAATAGCAAAATGTTAAATTCACGATAAATACTTGCAGAAATTTCATTATAACATTAAAATTTCTTCAGAAACATAATCACTGTCAAATTTACCCAGGTTTTAAATAGCATGCTCTCTTAACTTCTTTTATAAAACACAGATAATATTGCCATAGTTAGCTATTTAAGTATAGAAATTTCATGAGTGTAATTCTAAGAAAGAAGAAATGAAGGAGGCGGGAAGGAAAGGAGAAAAAAGATAAAAAGGAATAAAGAGAAATCTAAAGCAGACTCACCTCCAGCCACACTTGCTTCTTTCAGTATTTGAAAGTATCAGAACAGATTGAGACTTAGAGTCTTGACTTCTCAGGGGTTGAGAAACCAAGGGTGGTATTTGCCTTCCAAAGAAATATGTCTTATTAAATATTAATATTTTCCAAATTAAGAAATGTAAAATACATGTTGAAGAATAGTATCAGTCAGTAACAGACATGCAAATTCACCGGTGTATATTTTTTCACATACCCTGAATTCACTGTTTTCATTACAGGAGGCAACTCTGGACTCACAACTTCCCAGGTCCAATCTCAAAAGATATAAGTAACAGAGAAAATAGTAAGTAGCACTTTAAAAAAAATCATTTTATATTTTATTTTGTGCTGAAAGCTTGAAGAAAAAAAAGAACTTGAAAATATGAACTTGTTCTTCAGTAACACTTTGCTGTGGAATTTATTCCGCCCTGATTTATAATTTCTTCCCCATTGTATTTTAAGGAAACAATAGATTATATATGTATCAATGTATCAACAATAGATGTATCTTTTCCACAATAGAAAAACACACATATAATATCATAGCCCAGAACATATATCTGCATGGTGCATGTGCACATGCATGCAAGCACGTGTATGTGTGTGAAAGAAAGAAAATATAAAATTTCACCATCAATTCTTATCCTTACTATATGTGATATACAATGATAGTTTATTCTACTCTATTCTATTACTTTTTTTTTAATTGGTTGTTTCCCAAGCTAAATAATGGATCAAGATGAAACTTTAAAAAACATTGACCCTAGTCCTATCTCTTAACCAATATAAGAATCTTATATCTCTAACAGACAGTAATCCTGGTCAGAGCTTGGAAAGAGAATACACATTTTCTATGGAGCAGATTAAATTGTTGTTCTTGTTCAAGGTCGACAGTCATGCTACATGAAAGAACATTTTACACGGGGGAGAATTTTTTAAAAAGCAGAGGATGACCAAATAAAAGTCCACCTATGCATGTCCATGTGAATTTTTTATTTTATCTGTAAAACAAGAAATTCATTCTTCAAATCTCTCAAAAGTGGAAGAAAACAAAATAATTATAGATTTAGCACAGTGGATGAAACTAACAAGTATTGATATAAACAATGATATTTTCAGCAATAAAAAAAGCTGAGCTATTGACATTTGCAACAATATGGATGGAGCTGGAGGGGATTATGCTAAATGAAGTAAGACAGGAGAAAGACAAATACTGGATGATTTCACTCAAATGTGGAATACAGAGAAACAAAACAAAGATACTGGCAAAACTAAACCAAAATAAGCCCTAGAAATAAGACTGCAGAATTGAAGTTACAGGGGGTAAGAGCAGGGGTAGGAATGAAGTGGAGACGGAGGCCAAAGGTCTATGGTACAGGACTATATATGCTTTGGTGCTGGTTGTGATTTGGTAACTTAATTGTGAGGAGGTGTGAACCTATTCTCCTAAATCATATACAGTGCTGTAAACCAATGTTACCTCAATTAAAAAAAATCATCTTCTTCTATAGAAATTTTTAAAAATAAAGTACTGAAAGAAAAAGAGAAAACTAAATAGATTTTAAATTTCTAGTTGTGTTTAAAATATGTTTTAAGTGTGCCCCCCAAAAATGTATGTAACCAGCATGGACCAACTATATTTCAGAATGTTTGCGTGTCTATGCCTTCTTCCAGAGAGAAGTAAAACGTCTATTAAGACCTTCCAGCACCCACCACCATCAAAGTCAATTGTATTAGCGATAAAAAGCCCAATTATAAAGCTAAATGAGGATTTTAGTGAACTAACTTAAAAAGATGAGCTGAAATAGAGGCTGTCAATATCTAGAATATAGATCCAGAAGTACAGAAAACAGTGAATGATGAGCTCAGAACTAGAACTAAAAGGTTATGTTAACTCACAGCAAGGGCAATTTAGTTTATAGGCTAGTTGAAGCTATAAATGGATGAGAAAGTAAATCCAATAAATGAAGACTCAATTAAACACTAGAAATCTGGACATCTACCCTTCCTAATATCTACTTTTTCTCCCATTTTTTCCTGTGTTTCTATATACACTTATCCCTATTCCTTAGGCAAGATCAGTTTCTTCATTACATACCACCAATGTCTATGTCACAATATCCACATGTATTTCAGGAAAAAAATACTTATAATGTATGTTATTACTTCATTAGAACGAAAGTAACAAATCTAAGATACTCCATTGAAATGCTAAGCCACCCTTGTAGACAAGGAAACTAAAACTACTTTATTGGAATGTTCAGAAAGAGCCAAGTAATCCCTATATTTGGATAGTGAAGAGAAAAACTCTCTACCAATTACAGCAGTAATTTTCTATAATGCAGCACTTCTTTTCTGAAATTTTACTTATTTTCTTACCTGATGGTAGAGGAGGGAAATCATAACTCTCAGAAACAGTACTGATACCTGGATCATTTTTAAATGGATTGGAAGTTAATGGCTGTCTATTCCTCTTTTTCTGATTGAACAATGGTACAGGCAAACATCCTAAAATTAATGTTCAACCAACAAATTAGTTCCTAACAGGAATAGTTACATAATAATTACTAATATATAATAATACACAACTTGGATTTGTCTACTTTTATGTTTATTTCATATTTATTATGGATATGTTTCTAGACTTGACTTTCATATTCTTTTAAAGATGTTTAAAACCTTTTTTATTCTACCTTAACAGTGCTTGAATTACCCTTGTTTGGAAATAATTCCATCTGGATAATTTACCTGAATTTATGCTTAACATGCCCATTCCTAGACCCATTCTCATATATTATAATTCAAAAGATTTGGTTTGGAAGCCAAAACTATGCATTTTAATAAGCACTCCAGGTATCTGTAATGTATATGTTCTGCAGATCATGTTGAGAATGGTTTCGAATAATAATATCCAATCCAAATGAGAATAAATACTACCTCCAACCCCTCCAGATAGGAAACCTGTCCTCTTACATCAAGCCAAAAGTCAGCATTTAGGGCCTCCCTGGTGGCACAACGGGTTAAGCGCAGCACTATGAAGCTAACCAGAGCCACTGCAGCACAATCTCCGGCCAGGGAGATTAGCAAATGGCGCAGCAGATCTCTCCTGTCTCGCACACTGCTCCCCTCAGCAGTGTATTTCCATCGATCTGCCTGTTCTGCTCCCCACTCTGTCACTGGTGAATCCTCTTGCCACCCCACACCTCTGGTCTACACCCCAGCTTGTACGCATAAATAAATACATCTTTTTTTTAAAAAAGTCAGCATTTATAAACACTGAAAATAGAAAGGACACCTCAGAGGAAAAAGTTTATACCCTGCCACTGTGAAAAAACTTTGATAAGAACCAAGCTTACTAAACCTCATTTCAGATATCTTAGCACTATACTATACTCTAACTGGTCCATTACCACTTTTACTACAGGAAAACATAGACTCTGTGAGAATTCTCTGATAAATGGTTGGGAAATGATGTGGACTCTGGAATCAGACTGCATGGATTTGAACTACAACTTCAAAACACAGACTTGAGTACCTTCCTTAAACTCTCTGTTTAATATGACATATACTGAGAAGCAGGATAATAAAGTGATAAAGAGCATTGGTTCTAGAATCAGATTCCCAGGTTTAAATCCAGGCCCTACCAGTTATAAGTTACTTAACATCTTTTGTGCTTTAGCTTCCCATCTGGAAAACAATAATGATAATAATACCACCTACTCAGAGGATTGGTATAAGGATTAAATAAATTAATATATAATTAAATGTCTAGAACGTGGTATGTCCACCATAAATAATAGCTATTAAGTTTATTGTGCATTACCATCATTCTCCTGGTTCTCTTCATTCTTACTGTCTGTCCTTATTAAACAATAAACTAGGAAAGCAGAAGTGGCAGGGGAAGCTGTTAAGGCAACAGAAGTGCTTCTGAAAAGCACTTATTTTACATAAGTGAAGTCATAAATACAGATAAAGTAAAATCTGTTTCCTTGTTCTCAGCCTGAAGGCACAGAACAACTCAAACACATAGGGTTTGGGTTTGCAGAAAGGACACTAGAGTAAATCCAGGAAAGTGTGGTTTGATTCTGCAACTAAATGTCTTACCTTGAGTAAGTTTTTTTACTTGCTTGGGCTCTAAAAAGTAAAAAAGCTAAATTTCATGATCAATCTTTTTTAAAAGTTCCTTCCATAATGTTCCATTCAACTATATAAGCTTTAAATGATATATACAAACAAAATTTTTAATTAAAAGTTGTTAAATACCTGCTGTACTTCGAGTTGAATTTTCATTCAGATTTCTCTTCATTTCCTACAATATCAAAGTCTATAACTTTTTCTTTAGCACTCCAAATTTACCATGCGAAATTATTTCACTAAACCTTCAAGGAAAGAAATTTGTAACTCATATTGTATCAACAACAAAAGCAACTTCTCAGTCTAATAATTACTGAAATCTTAGTTTAAAACATGGCTTAAAACCTGATAATGTTAATACTTATGGAGTAATCAATAATTTGTTTACTGAGTAAGAATTTCCTTTTTCGTGTTTGGGAAGTTCTCTTCACTGAGTAAGAATTACAGCATAACCCATTTTTCCAACTCTGTTCAAAGTAAGTTAGGACTAGGGTGCTATAAGCCTGCTTCTTAAATATATATGGATTTCCACACAGTCTATGTAATTTATTTCCAAATCAAGAAACCATAGTGTGAATAATTCCAAACTAATCTATAAAGAGGGAAAGAGTTTACAAACTGGCAAACTTACATGCTTATAAAGCCAAGAAAGAAATATACACAACTGAACTAGCTCTAGGAGAACATGCTGTGTCTCAATATTAAACACTGTCCCTGGACTATGTAATGCCAAAGACAAAGACCTCACTTAACGTCAAGAATGATTGTAATGGTAAGTTTCCAGTCCATTTCTGTAACTCCGGTATGTGAAAAAAGTGTTTTTCTTTCTCTTATAACATTTCTGCTGTGACTTTTTCCATCTTTAACATCCTAATATATTTCGATTCCAATTTATTTCAGCACACACTTACCTATTGCATGAAAAAACACGATACACTGAGATACCTAAATTAGATAATTTGGGCTCCCAAATTCACCAACCAATGAAGGCAGATAGACATAAGCACAACTAAGTAACACTATAAATCAGACTGAACTATCAATTTCCGGAAATCGCCTACAGAAATAAAACTTGGGAAACATGAGGTGAAGGACTACCTCTTTGTTTCGCTATGTGGAGTTTGAAGTTGGATACAGTAGACCCTTTAGAGAATAATCTTGATGTCATTCTCAAAACTAAAACAGTTTTTCTTAGCACAGAAATACCAAAGCAACTAGAGGGGGGCTTACTGGCTTTACTACACTTCTAAGTATCATGTAAACAAAATAAACAAACAAAAGTACAACGAGCTGCCCTGGATCACTGGGCCTGGTGGCAGGGACGCTGAGTTGCCCCCACGCGCGTATCCAACTGGACCCGTAAGGCATTAATGTAATTGGTGGCATAGATGTGTAAACCGTTTTTGCCCCATTGCAAGCAAGCACGCACGCGCGCGCGCACACACACGCACACGGTCCCCCTCACCCCACCCCCAAAGACCACTGCCTCAGATGGAGGCCACGAGGCCTATTTCAGACCCTCTTGGGGAGGGGGCCCCCCACTCAGGATTCCTCATTTCGCCCAAACATTCCACTGACGCGGAAATTGGACAATTTGATAATTAGGACCAACACACGACCCCCCGCCTCTTGGCCCTCCAATCAACATGGAACGCAACTTTAACTTTCGGCTTTCCCGGCTCCCGTCAATCTTCAACCGTCACGAGGACAATCCAGTCAGCTATCACAGACCTTCCCACGTCCAGAAAAAAAGGCGGGAAGTCGAGTCGTGCACATGCGCACTTCCACTCGCGCAGCCCACCGCGCAGGCGCAGAGGCAGCCGACTCGCTCGCTGCGGCGTGGGCACAGTGGCGTCATCCCTTCTCCTGACAGCCGGAAAAAGACGCCTGCGCTGTGTGTCGGGATCGGTAACTTTAACACCCCTACGTTTAAGCTCTCACACTGTGAGGTACGCAGCCCAGGGATGACTCGAGGGGCGAGACTGTTCTGGTTTCCAGCCCCACCACCATCCTCTGACCAAGCTTGGTCAGAAAATTTGTCCAGGACTGAACCCCTTCTCTACACGCCATGGTCGTGTCTTTAGATTGTAAGACGCTTGTGGCAACCTGGGGTGTGCCTAGAAAAGGATGACTGGAATGCCACTGGCCTCAAAACTGGATTTTAGAGTTCTGCTTGGTGGCGCTGAGTTTCTGGATCAAACCAGTGGGGCATGGAGTTGCCAGGAAGCTAGTGGGACGGAAAAGGCCTGGGCCTAGCTGACAGCCCAGGATAGCAGAGAGCAGTCACTAGTAGGGCCAGTGCTGCCCGAGCCCCGGGAAGGAAAAAACACATGGTCAGAAACACCCGGAGAGGAAACGGAATGGTTCGGTGACCCCAAGCTCTGGCCCTTGGGGCGCTGGACTGTCGCTTCCTATCCTTTTGATCGTGGGCAAGTTTCTTTATCCTCTCTAGAGCTCCATTTTCCTCCGCAGTAAAGGAACAATGACAGTATTTATTTAGCTGTCCTAAAAGTATTAAAAATGAACAGTCCTGGCAAACAGTAAAGTGTTACCCATTATTCAGTAACAGTAGCTGCCGTTCATTGAGTACTTACTGTAGACCAGGTATAGTAATTCTAGTTTGGGGGGGATTCAAAGACCATGTTTTGTTGTTGCCATCTCTTCTGACCTTTTAAAGGTCTTTGGGAATCTTTTGAAGGCTGGAATAAGTGAACGGAAGTGGTGGAGAGGGCACAGAGATCGAGGGAAGGTTATCAGGAAAGACCTAAAACTATGCGAACATGAGACAGTCTCTTTGATGATTATTAGGTCAAACAAAGGAGAGTATTAGGAAGTAGTACTAGAGGAAGATTGAGCCTAAAGGCAGAGAACCTTGAACACCACACTAAGGAATAAACTTGATAAGATTAAGGGACTCCATTTAATATGACAAAGACCTTGAACAATAAAATATTTGAAAAGACTTGTATCCATCATGCTTCCAGAGAGGAGTTTTGTTGTTGTTTTTCTTTTTTCTTTTTTTCTTTTTAGTCATATGAGTAAAAGCTTCAGGGTAAGATATTTATGTGACATATACATACATACCTACCTACACACCTATAGAACATCTCTCTGATCTCCCCGCAAAAATAGATTTCTGATTTAAAAAAAATATTAAACCTACTATAAACAACATCCTTTCCTATATCTGTAAGGAATGTAGACTTGAGCAATGTGGAATTTTTATTAGCAGTTATAGACTTTTTTTTCCCAAATGATCTTGGTTATATTTTCCTTGTGTTTTTTCCCCACTACCAGCCTGTATCCCCATGTTCCTCCCCCATCCCTCTTAACCTCAGAACCCTCAGGATTTTTATTAATGTCCACTGGTTTTTGAAAGTGTTTTACATTATCTAAATGTCTGCTATGTAAATGTTAGGTTATTTTTTTATCAGTCTGACTTTGCTGCACATAATTCTCAAATTTCATTCTTTTGAAGCAAGTACAAATGGAGTTATTTTCTTAATTTCTTTTGCTTTTTCATTGTATATAAAAAGAATATCCATTTTTGTATGTTGACCTTGTCACCTCCCACTTTGCTATATTCATTTTTGTTTCTAATAACTTTTTGGTGTAATCTTTAGATTTTCTGCATGTAATATGTTGTCTGTGAATACTGATAGTTTCTCTCTCCTACTTGACTTCCCTTTATTTTTTGTTTTCATCTAATAGCTCTAGCCAAAGCCTCCAGTACTAGGTGAAGTTACTTAGTACCAAGATTTTCACCATTGAGCATTATATGGCTGTTGGTTTGTGATACACAGCCTTTATTATATTGAAGTAGATTTCTTCTATTCCCATCTTGTTTAGAGTTTTTATCATAAATGGGTGTTGAATTTTATCAAATCATTTCTTTGCAGCAAAACTTATCTTGTTTGCTGTCTTGTTCTGGTATTTCTTTCCACCTGAAAGTTGGTCAGGTTCATGGACAAGAGAAAATTAAAGTAGTGAGAGTAGTCTGATTACATGATTGCTAGATAATCACATTATATATGAGACACAATTGGAGAGAAGACACTCCTTATCCCCCAATCATACTATTTTGTAAATAACCACACCTTAAAGTTTGTTTCCCACAAGTTTCTGTCATCAATCTATTGAACAGCCTTGACTATGCAAAATTTACTCTCTATTTTAAACTACCTTACTATATTAATTTACTAATAAATCAGCCACAGATATTCCAAAAATTTGTAATGGTAGAAGTTATAATTCTTTTAAGTACTTCAAACAAAACATTAAATATTCAACCTAATAATGAGATAGTGACAACTAGAAATAGTTCCACTTTGTATACTATCAGTTCTCTACTTCAAAAAAAGAACTAAATTAATAAAAATTTATAGTTTGTGTGGGGCTTAAAATTTTAGTGTACTTTGGGAAACAGGGAGTTAAAAATCTTTGGAAGTTAAGTTGGTATAACAGTATGAAAAGCCTCCATTGCTCTAGTTCTAAGGAAATGCTCTCTTTTTACTCTAATAAAGCTTTCTGGAGAAGACAAACTGTACACAATAAAGAAGGTAAGTATAAGACAGAATTACTGCAGTTCATTAACTCTCAGAAAAGTTTTACATTTTGACATGCAAGAGAAACTTTATGAATGTTAATTGTACTTCAAAGTGCTGATCTGTTAGAATTCCATAAAACAAGCCTTGAAATGCAAGTCATTTGTGCCAGCTACGAGTAAATGACTGAAACAGCATTTCCAGACAGACTAGGGCAAAGGACAGAACTAACCACAAATTGGTAGAAAAGAAGCAAAATGTAATCTTATTAATAATCCACCATAGTTACTGCTTTTAAAATTGAAGTAACTAAACAATACAGCTATCATTTGTTTATATTTGTACTTGTTTTCATCAACAATGAAGTGTTCCTTGTACGTTGATGTGGGTAGAAAATCAAAGGCTTACAGAGGCTTTTGCTTAGACAGTAACTTTAATGTGTAAATTTAGATTTTATTATTTTGCTTTATCTGCATTATAATTTCTTAAAGGAAGGTAATAAGAATTGGTTTATTAAATACTATGAAGCATTCACATTTTATATTTCCATCATGTGTTTTGTTTGTATGCTTGTTTGTTTCACATAAACAGCACACTGTAGTGACTGTTTATGTGAATTCCAAAAGACCAAAATTAAAATTTTGGGAAGACTAAAAATAACAGGGAATACCTTATTGTTCTGTGAAAAGTACTGGACTTAGAATCAGAAACCCTGATCCCAGGCCTAATTTTCTTGTATATGTGGAACCTTATCCAAATTATTTAACCTTGTTTTCCTTTACCCCTGATAAGGGGGTTCAATACCTAACCCACCTTATCTTACAAAGTGATTATATGAATAAATTGAGGTAACAATTTATAAATTAAAATACTCTGAAATTATAATGAATTACTCTTGTTGTATCCCTATTAAATAATCTAGCATTATTAGTACATAGTGTTTCCTGTTGAACATATTTGACTTTCTAGATGATTGAGCATGAAATCAAATCAGATTTAGTTCTGAGTCATTTCTCCAAAGGGATGTAATCATCTTACTATTCTGCATAGGTTCCCCTAACAAGAACCCTCTCTTGCAGTGGAGATTCCCTGCTGCCAATAAGTTAGACTATGTCTATATAAATTCATCAAATGTAGTCATATTTAGCTGCCCCAAGACATTTTCACCCTTTGCAAAAATTTGAAATTACTAATAGTTGCTTTTCCTTTAGTATATGGAGGCTTCCTGAGGAAGCCAATGCAGAATTACCAAAAATTTCATGAGAAATTAAAGCATGTTCCAAAGTGGTGTTTTTTGTTTTTTGTTTTTTTTTAAATCCCATTCATCATTGATTTGGTCCTTGTGTCTCTGGCCATGAAAAAGCATTCTGAAGAAGGTGCTGGTTCCAGAGTAGGTCTCTGTGGATCTTCCTCTGGCAGGTCATAGAGATAAAATTTCAGTGCCCTTGTTTTATGCGCCATTTCCTTATTTTTTATATTTTTGAGGATTAGGAATGTGTAAACATTTTTATTATTACAAGTAGTTATGAAAGCACCATTAGGTGACATTCTAGCTGAAGAGAAAACAGAATTTTTGTATTAGCTGGAAATGCTAATGTATTATTGTATTTAGATCTACTGACCATTTGAGGGAGTTAGAAGTTAAAGTAAACAGCAGAATCTCTTGTTGATCTTTGCATATTTTAATCCAAATATGGTAAAGGGCAGGGCTAAAGAAGGGAGTGTTCATATAATAAACAGGGCTCAGAACTTGTAGCAGAAAATTAAAATATATTCCATGCAAGAACTCTGCACTTTGCACTTTGGTTAAAGTCTCGTTGAGACTTAAATCTTTCTTAAATTTTCTTTGCTCTCTCTTCTCAGTTGCAGAAATTAGGTAAAACTACTTGACAAAATGACTTCTTGTCACTTTGATGGAGATCATATAAAAAAGGTTGCTATCTTTGGAGGAACTCATGGGAATGAGCTAACAGGAGTATTTCTAGTTAAGCACTGGCTAGAGAATAGCGCTGAAATTCAGAGACCAGGACTCGAGGTAAAGCCATTTATTACCAGTCCAAGAGCAGTGAAGAAGTGTACCAGATATATTGACTGTGACCTGAATCGAGTTTTTGACCTTGAAAATCTTGGGTAAGTCTGTATTTTGTGTTGTATGCATATGTGTGTGAAAAGTGGACTGTGTGAGAGAACACGTAAATGTATGTGCATGTGATACTCGTACGTATTGTTGCTACTGTAAAATCACTTTCACTTTTAATCATACTCCATTATGAATTGCACAGTTCTCTAAACCGGCTATTCACATGATATTTTATGAATTTTAAAGCACCATACTGTTCTTAACTGGTTTTCTTTTTAAATATATTCTACACAGACTGAAATATAAGTAACTAAGGTTATTACTTTAAAATTGTATTTTTAAAGAAACAGATGTAAATAATACTTTGCTTTAAAGTATTGTTTTACCAGTGTGTTTGCATACAAATGTATTATTACTTTCTAGGTTATTCACTACTATTTTTTTTATTCAATTCTGTTTATGGTAGTTCATAAAGTTCTAGTTCAGAAAAGTGTGATGTTTCAATTATTTCTTTAATGAGAGGGTGACTAAATACCCATGATCAGAAAACATTAAAACATTCTGTGATCTGATGTGTAGATGTATTTAATTCAGTGGTGAATTAATGAGAGGTAAAGGCTGACTTATTTATAACACATTGTATACACAATCATAACACCCTAGGTATATCCTTGTTAACTATTTTTGTCTTTGTTTACATCATTATAGGTACTACTATCGATATATAGACTTCTAAGTACTTACTTTTTAACTGCTTCTTTCTCTCATTTACCCAAAAATATTATTTAATACCTACTCTTCTCAGGGCTCTGTAGGAGTACAAAACTGTATAAAATGGTTTCTATCCTCCAGGAGTTGGCAGACTTCTAGCTATGTTATAAAACATGCACAGATATGCCTCTCACAGTACTGCTTTAGGTGCTGATTTTCTAATAAATGCAATTTGAGTTCAGAGGTTACCTAAGTTAAATCTCACCACAAATCAAAAGATGACTGTTATGTAGTACAAATATACCTTACTTTATGAAATAAATGTTTTCCAGAGCAGTTATATATTAGTAATACCTTGTATGGTAAGTCATATTTTTACTAGGATATTTTTTTCACTTTTTAGCATAAATTTTAAGTTCAGAAATGTTTTATCTTCATGACTGAGTTTATGTTGACACAGTTAATATTTATCCACCTAAAATAGTTGCTAAATAACTTTTATATTACAAGAAAGAATTTGTTGAAGAATAACTTTCTTAGTTGGTGCGTTGTCTTCCCAAATAACTCTAAAATGGACTAGGGTAAATTTTCTTACTATGACTACTCAGTGGTATATATTTCAGTGAAAGCAGTCTTTTAAATTCTCTTCCTGCTTGTTACCTTTAACACTGTTTAGAAACTAGACAGTTCTCTCTCAAGGTATTGAAGATTTATGAGATGATAAACTACCTTCTTCAGTCCTCCCTCTCCCAGACTTGCTCCTGTTCCTGTTTTCTGCATCTCAGTGATGTCACTATTAGCCACCAAAACCCCTATGGAAATTATCTGACAGCTTTCCCTGTATCCTAGTGGTTTATAAGTTATCCAGTTATTCAATTATTGAATAATTGCAAATGTTTCACAAAATCATACTTCCTCTCAACTTTCACTAACTTATTTCTTCTATTGTATTTTTAAAGAAATAGAGTAACCTCCTAAAGAACCTTTCTGTATCCACTCTTACTCTTCCCAACATCAATTATCTGTATTATGGCAGCTATAGAGGGATCATCCTAACATGCAAATTATCATGTCTCTTCCATGCTGAAAATCCTTCCAAACTCCCCTGTAGATTTAAATAACTTAGTATAGTTAACACTGCGTTTAGGATCATCCCCTTACCTATTTTTTTTTTTTTTGGCTTTATCTCTTTGGATTCTTCCTATGGTAGTCAGGACTCCAGACATGAAAACTCAAAGTTCTCATCTTTGAAGACTACAAGTCTTGACTCTGAGCAACTGAGTGACTACTGGTGCCATCTATTCACATGGGGAAGAATTAGAAGCAAATTACTTGGTGGTGAAAGGACCTCATAGAGTTGTTTGTGAATTAATTTTTTAAATGTGTGTGTGTTTGTGTTTGTGTGTGTGTATGTTTGATTGCTTATAAAAGAAAACCAGAAACAGTGGCTTAAACAAATAGAATTTCTTTTCCATAAATTTTAAGTTCAGAGGCCAGAAGTCCAAGGCTGGTACAGCAATTCAATGATAATATAAATCCTCAGGCCTTTCCACCTTACCGCTAGCGCATCCTTAGCATGCATCTTTGGTCCTCTTGATTTTTGTTTCTTAGTCAAAAAAATGAGTTCTCTACCTTCTTGATTGCTTTCCAGGTAGGGATTATCCAGGTGAAACTGTAGGCCAGTAGAAGATACTAATAAAAGTAGCCAGGCCTTACAAATAAATTAAATTAGAGAGAAATGAAGTTGAATGGTTTAATGAGGAAAAATCTGTTTAAACTATCATCATGTATAGTAAAAATGTGTCCTAACCATTGTGGAAGAAGAAGAGTGGGCAGATAGGGATTCATTTGAGAAGCCAATGAAAAACTATTAACCCTCACCCAAATTTTCACTTTTTTTGTAGGGTTTACAGACTTTTGTCTGCAAAACTTGTCCCTAGACTATTAGTGATTCCTAGACTTCAACTAAGAATCTCTGATTAGTTTGTTTGAGCACCTATGTTTAATTGTTTTAGTGCATTATATCTAGCTAGAGTATACAATATATATAAATGCATTTGATGGTCTGGCCCCATAATATCACAGTACACATGAACTATTAAGTTGGTTAACGAATGGATAGATTTTGTTCAAAGTGGAAATCAAATGTAAATTCTGTTTGAAATGGCCTTCCTGTGATTAGCCACATAAATGATTATTTGCAGGAATGTCAATGCAACATTATATGGAATCAAATAGAAAAAAAATGTAATTTTTCACTTAGAAAGTTTCCAAATGTTTCCCTTCCCTCACAGATTTTTCATATTAAAGGTTTGGCAACTGGTTCCTTATGCAATGTGTTCTTATTATATATTTATGCTATCTTAGCCACAGATGTTGTTAATCTTTTTCTTTCTGCTAATAACAGCAAAAAAATGTCAGAGGATTTGCCATATGAAGTGAGAAGGGCTCAAGAAATAAACCATTTATTTGGTCCAAAAGATAGTGAAGATTCCTATGACATTATTTTTGACCTTCACAACACTACTTCTAATATGGGTTGCACTCTTATTCTTGAAGATTCCAGGAATGACTTTTTAATTCAGATGTGTCATTATATTAAGGTAACGTCAATGTTATTCATTTATAAGTTAGCATAGAACCTATACTTTTAAGTCAAATGTAGATATGAATAACCCGAAAGGGTTCGAAGGAGGGCCCCAGAGAGATGGAGAGTGTGAGGAGCACCAGAAGAGAGTCAGTGGCACAGGCAGGAGAAAAGGAAATGAGTAAAAGAATAAATATAATGAATCAAATAATAAAACGTGATTCTTGTGTCTTTAAAAATATAAATCTCTTATCCAGACAGCCATCAATCATAGGCTAGTTGGTAAAACTGAGTAAAATGGGAACCAAAATTTTAAATGGCATGGTAGAAATAATTCCAGTTTTAGGAAAACTCAAGAAATAGGAATTTAATGCTAACTAAGGATCAATGATTAAAAGATTGGCTCTTTAGTACTACCTTTTTTGCCATTTGATTTAGTTACTTCAATAGTCATCATTCTTTCAGTACTCATACAATAAATAATTTTAAGACTCAGAAATCTAGAAAATGAAAATGTGGCCATCCAGTATCTATAGGTAGAGAAAAATTGCTGGAAAATAGCAACCAAGCAAAAACACAATAATGAATGAAAGCATATAAGCTTATTTCTGAGTAACAGATAACCTTCCTTCCAAAGAGCTAGTATGGTTTAGTGAAAAGAGTTTTACCAGTGTAGCTAGAAGAAGCTGGTTTCAAGTCCTGGTTTTGTCATTACAAAACTTGGACAAGATACTCAACTCCCAAAACCTTGCTTTCTTTGTTTTGTAAAATTGGCATAGTAACACTTACCTCATATGACTATTAAAAGCTATAAATGAGATGAATCTTTAAAGTTTTTAGCCCAATATCTAGCAGATAGTAAAGGTTAATTTTTGCAAAATGCTGTTATTTTTGTTTCCCTTGAGTTTTTAATAACTAGATAGTAATTCTGGTAGTAAATCATAATGCAGCTATTCTTTTTGCTTCTTGAAAGGAGAACTGAATGCTTTGGTTACCAGGCACCAGAGCGGCCTGACTGGCATTGTCATCAAAACTGAGAGGCCTGTTTTGAATTCTCATTCAGATAAGTGGGGGTTGGGGAAGTTACCCAACATCTGTAGAGAGCTGGACCACAAAAATAGAAACTGACTTCTGTAGGATACCAAGACTAAGCTAAATAATAAGTGTAACAAATGTTGAGAAAAGATACAAATTCCATTCAGAAGGAAATTTTATTTCAGAGACTTTGATTTTGATTTAGAAAATCATTTAGTATAGATTTTACCCAGAACACTGTTCATCATTCAAATATATAATAATAATATAGGCCTGTAGGGTATGTTTCATAAAGCTAATCTTAGTTGATAAAGTAAAACATACTGAAGGCATTATTGATTCTAGCAGCGAAGAAAATAAAAACATGGTCTTTGCATAATATAAAAGATATTTTAAATTATTTTCAGACTTCTTTGGCTCCATTACCTTGCTATGTCTATGTTATTGAGCATCCTTCCCTCAAATATGCAACTGCTCGTTCCATAGCCAAGTATCCTGTTGGTAAGTCCTATTTCCCATTGTGACAACTGAACAAACTATGTCCTAGATGAAACTCTGATAAAATTAATTTTAAAGAATATTTGTTTGATTATTTTTATTGATGTATACAACACTGTATATGGTTTAGAGGTATAGGGTCACACCCTTCAGATGTATGTTACCACACCACACCATACCCTACACCAAAACACCCATAGTGCTCCACCATAGTCCCTTGTTCCCACTTCCCACTCTGCTCCCCCTTCTCCTCTATCTCTAGTAACCTCAGTTCTATAATAGTGGGATTTCTAGCATTTGTTATTGGCCTGGTTTTATCTCACCCTTTGTTTTGTTTCTCTATAGTCTACATATAAGTGAAACTATCTGGTGTTTGTCTTACTCCTTCTGACTTCAATTAGCATTATCCTCACCATTTCCATCCTCCAGTTGTCGCATGTGGAGTTTATCTTTTCTTATAACTGAATAGTATTTTATTGCACAGATAGACAGATAGATATCTCATATCTTCCTAATCCACTCAACTGACCTTGGGCATTTGGGTTGTTTCTCTAACTAGGCTACTGTTAATAGTGCTGCAGTGAACCCAAGAGTGCATATATCCCTTTGAATTAGCATTTTTGCATCCTTAGGATTGGAATTGCCGAATCATATGGTAGATCTTTTTTTAATAGTTTGGGAACCCCCGGATTATTTTCCTACTACGTTGAATAGTAGTGGTGAAAGTGGACATCCTTATAACAAATCTTAGTGGAAAGCTTTCAGTTTTTCACTATTGAGAATGACACCAGCTATGGGTTTACATTTTTTAACCTGATTATGTTAAGAAATGTTCCCTCTATCCCCAATTTTTTGAAGGTTTTTATCCTATATGGAAGCTAGGTAACTTATCAAATGCTCTCCCTGCATCTATATAGTTTTTCTTTCCTTTTTCTTTTCTTTTCCTTATTTCCTTTTATTAATGTGGTGAATTACATTGGTAGATTTTCAGATGTTGAGCCATCCTCATTTTGTTGAGGATTTTTGCATCTATATTTATCAGGGAAATTTGTCTGTAGTTTTCTTTGTTTATGATATCTCTTTCTGACTTTGGTATCAGGGTAATGTTGGCCTCATAAAATTTGTTTGGAAGCATTCCCATTTTCTCAATGTTTGGGGAAAGTTTGAGAAGGACAGGTATTAGTTTGTCTTTGAAGGTCTAGTGGAACTCCCTGGCCCTGGGCTTTTGTGTTTTGGGACATTTTTTATTACTGTTTCAATGTCCTTGTTTGTAATGTCCTTGTTTCTATCTGATTAAGTCTTAGAAGGTTGTATATTTCTAAGAATTTGTCTTTCTCTTCTGGCATAGAGTTGTTCATAATAATCTCTTATGAGCCTCTGTATTTCTCAGATGTCTACTATAACTCACTTTTGTTTCTATTTATTGAATTTTCTCCTGATTTTTCTTTTGATCCTAGTTAGAGGTTTGTCTATTTTGTTCATTTTTTCAGTGAACCAGCTTTTGGTTTCATTAACCTTTTGGATTGTCTTTTTGATTTCTGTTTCAACTCGAATTTTTATTATTTCCTTCCTTCTACTGGTTTTTGGTTTCATTTGTTTATCTTTTTCTTTTCCTTAAGGTGAGAGGTAAGGTTATTTATTTGAGTTCTTTCTTGTTTCTTCACGTGAACCTGTATTGCTATATACTTAGTACTTTTTGTGTTGTGTAGTGTATGTTCTGGTAAGGTATTTCCTTGTTTTCATTTGTCTTGAGGTATTTTTTAATTTCTTTGATTCTTCATTAATTCAGTAGTCATTCAATAGTGTGTTGTTTATTCTCCATGTGTTAGAGGTTTTTCCTTCTTTTGTGGCTGATTTCTAATTTAATACCATTGTCATCAGAGATTTCGATCTTCATGATTTTATTGACACTTGTTTTGTGACCCAGCCTGAGGTCTATCATGGAAAATATCCCATGTGCACTTGAGAAGAATATGTATTCAGATTTTTAGTGTGCAGTGTCCTATAAATATCTGTTAAGTCCTTGTGGTCTAATTTTCAAAGAATATTGCCCTGTCATATCAGGGTGAATTGTTATGTTAAGGGCAAGGATGTTGCTTTAGGGTTAAATGATTATCATGTTTACTTAAATCCATAGTTTATCTAGTCTAGATTTCTATGACTAAATAGATGTCTTTCCTAATGTCAAAGTTAAATGATAGGTTTATGACAAGTTTTCTTTGTGATCATGTGTTATTTTGTTAAATATAAATTTGCCTACCCCTTCTACTATGTTACGGTTTTTAAATATTTTAGCACTGTTGAAGGACATTTAAAGAAAAAAAAATCTTACTACTTTAAGATTACTCTGATATTTTTTCCGTGGTCTCTTCCAGTCTTTATTCATTGTGCGTATAACTTGTACATGTAAATGTTCTACTTTATTTTTTGCCGACCATTTTGTCGCAAATATTTTCCATGATGCTACAGCTCTACCTTTTTAAATACTTTTAATTATGGGACTCAACATTTTGATGTATTAAAGTCTTCAAACTTGTAATATATTCTAATGATAAATGTGACTATCTTCTCTTCTGTAATAGGCATAGAAGTTGGTCCCCAACCTCAAGGAGTTCTGAGAGCAGATATTTTGGATCAAATGAGAAAAGTGATTAAACATGCCCTTGACTTTGTACATAATTTCAATAAAGGTAAGTAATTTCAATAAAGGGAGTTGTTTCTCTAATTGTAAGACTGTGTGTGTGTGTATGTGTGTGTGTGTGTGTGTGTGTGTGTTTTCTCCCTGTAAAAGTCCTTTTTTATTTGGTTATTGTTGTTCTTCCTTCCTTAAAGTATCAACTTCCCTTCTTCAGGAGATTTTTTTGCTTTGTACTTGCTATTTATACATACTGTTTTTGCTATAGGAAAAGAATTTCCTCCCTGTACTATTGAAGTTTATAAAGTACTGGAAAAGGTTGATTATCCCAGGAATGAATGTGGAGAAATTACTGCTATTATCCACCCTAATCTGCAGGTAACTTTTGTTATTTCTTTAAAATATTCAATATGATGATGCCTTATATTTGACTAGAACTTTACAGCTCATAAGGCATTTTACATACTCAACGCATTTGATGCTCTCAAAAACCTAGCAAAGTAGGTTAGATATTCAGCTCTTCACTCAGCAGATACTTGTTGAGCATATCCTGTGCTGACTCTGGGGATACATCTGTAAACAAGGACTCTAATCTCATGGAATTTATCATCCAGATAAACTAAAGTCCAAACTGTGGCCTATAAATGAAAATAAGCAGATACTATAACAGAATAGTGAGACATGGTCACACACAGTCTTTCAGAGAAGGTAAAATTCCTGCCCAAATGCAATGGCCAGGAATTATTATGTCTGTTTCAGAGGCTCAAAAGTTATATCCGTCCTATACCCATATATCTATCAATGGCAGATCCAGAACTAATGCTTTTTACTCTTGGCCACATTTTCTGCCATCATTCCCTGACTCTGCTCAGAACCCTGGTAACTGCTTCCAATCTCTTCTTATCAATAATGGCATAGTGAAGTAGAAAGAAAAGGATCTTGGGAGCGTATAGAAGGTTTAAATCTGGAACAGACAAAGGTAAAGGTAGCGCAGAGAAACAAACTTTCCATCCCCAGCCTGAAGACTCTACCCACCTTCAGGCCTCAGAGATGGAAGAGATCTGGTAGATTATCAAAGCTGAGACTTTTAACCCTTTTTGAGACATCCAAGGTAATTATAATTTATAGCCAGCATTAAGAAAATGACTCTAATGCAATGTTTCTTAAACTTTAATGTTGTACATGTAAATCTTTGGGGATCTGCTAGCATGAAGGTTTTAATTTAGTAGGTCTGCAGCAGGGAAGAAAAATCTGCTTTTCTAATAACTCACAGGTAATACTGATATGAGAAATACAAAATCTCAGGCCCCTACCCCAGCCCCACAAGATCAGAATCTGTATTTTAACAAAATCTCTATGTGGTTTGCAAACATGTCAAAGTTTGAGAAGTATTGCTTTTAGGGTCCCTGTAGTGTGCCAACACTCAGTTTTCATGCTCAAAGGTTCAAATCCCTGGTACAGACACTTTCAGATAACTTCACTTTTAATCACATTATGGAGACACATACTATGATAATAAGTCTTATCTTAGGCTTTTCCTAGTCCACCACCACCCATCACCAATCTCCATCAGGAAAGCACTTCCTTATATGCAGACACAGTATTACTCATCTTATGTTCCCAACAGAGAAATTTCTTGCCCACATAAGGCGCTTAATGGATATCTCCTAAATTTTGCTGATCAGAATTTAACTCCAGCTAGCAAATAAAAAAGAATATACACTTAGGGAGATGCACATTTAGTTTTACCTTTTAACATTATAAATCTCTTTGACAACATTCAAGGCAACCTTGGTATTAAAGAAAGCTCATGTGTCAGCTCTAAAAATTAAAAGGGAACTCTTAACACTGCTGCCAAAATAACTCACTCAATATCAGTTTAGTCAGATTACCACAAGTCTCTCCAGGCCTCTCAAGAATGCAATGCTATCATTTGTTAGTTGTGTAGACAGTGACATAACATCTTTAGAGTGGGAGAAAAACCAAATATAATTTATGTATTTTAATTGTTTCCTGAGAGGATCAAGACTGGAAACCACTGCACCCCGGGGATCCCATGTTTTTAACTCTTGATGGAAAGACTATTCCATTGGGCGGAGACTGTGTGGTGTACCCAGTGTTCATAAATGAAGCTGCGTATTATGAAAAGAATGAAGCTTTCGCAAAGACGACTAAATTAACACTCAGTGCAAAAAGTATCCACTCCTCTTGACATTAGAAGTCACTTCTAGCTTGCTGCTTTTACAGTTTCTTGAAAAACTCTACTAGATTGTAAGCTCCTGGAGAGCAGGACTGTGCCTCACTCTATGTCACGTCCCTGTGCCTAACCCAGTGCCTTCACACAGTGAGCATTCAGGTGAATTTCTTGAATGAATAAATTAATGAATATTTTTAAAGATATCATACCTTATGTATGTAGCTTACTTGAAGAAATGCATTTCTTATTTCTGCATAGCTTTTTATACATTATACTTTGATAGTTTAACATTCTTAATAAGCAGCCTTTAGATTCCAATTTTAAAATTGAAATAGATACTCTACACCAAAAAAAGTACTACTTTGGGCAAAGAATTAAGTGTTGTATGTTTTCAAGTAATGTGTAAATGTTATTAGAAATTAATGGTGCAGACTTACTCTTTTTAAATTCTGTGCTATTTCATATTTGAATTAATGATGATATTAAGTATCCAATCAATGAACATTAGTAATAGTTGTGATACCCATAGGAGATTTTTTAATGTTCTTTGGAAGATGAAATATGAATGACAAATGAGGGCTGATTGTTAATGTACCATCATGAATAAATGAAGAAACTCTGAATAGTCCTTTGCCCACAAAGCGTCTCCTCTCTAGCATGCCCTCTTGGTCCTAATGTGCCTTCCCAACTTGGCAAAAGAGTAAGAGGCATATTCCTCACAACTGTTGCTTCTCATTTTGAAAGAACACACTCGCTCTATCCCCAAAGACACGTGAGGATGTCCCTGAGCTCCAGCAGCATAGATGGTAAAGACAAATAGCAGAGAGCAGTGGACACTAGGGGAAATGTGACCACATCCACATCGCTGGTTTGCAGCTACATCCTTTCAGGAAATTCCCCCGTGTTCTAAATACTCAAATCCCTCACCTCCCATGATTCTTCTTTTCAAAGGTCCTTGGGCTGAAATACTGCTTCCCTCTCCCTCCAGCCCCTGCAGGAACCCTCTTTTTAGGCGACAGCAGCCAAGTAAGGGGCATTTTTATCCCATGGTTTGGACCCCAAAGCATTCATTTTAACAGTTTCAAATGTATTTACCAAATTCATACTAACATTATCTGGAATTGATACAGATATATAAACATTTTCATTCTTCCAGAGAACAATTAAGTTGTTTCTAATTATTTCAGCACATTTTTGGTACTTTACCAAAATCATTTTCACAGCAATAAAGTCTCTTCCTTCTGAAATTTATCGTAAAAAATTATCCATCAGTTTTTGTATAAACAAATTTCACCCAGTTTCCTTGGTAGCCCACTGTGAATGTTCCTTGGTGTTTTATGTCTAAGTCTGCTTTTTCTGGGTCAATTTTTTTCCAGATGTAAATTTTGGCAATACTTTGTTATTCCATCAGATTTTAGCTACGAAATTTACAATGTGCAATTTTCCTTTCATTTAGCTTCATTTTTTTGTTCATTATTTCTATCAAGTCTAATTTTCTTTGACACCTACTTATATTTAGAGTCTCCAGTGCATCTAATGAGGTGTGCTTTTTCAAAATACAACATATTGCTACGTGACGTTAGCCACTTTCAGCCTTACTTTGGTTGTTTCTAATAATCTACAATCTCACTTTTCTCAATCACAAAATGTCGGTGTTTGTAGTAATAGTGCCCCTCTCCTGGGATTAGCATGAGGATTCAATGGGCCAATGCATGTGAGCACTTATCACAGTGCCTAGAACAGAGTATGTACTTAGTAAATTTATTCACATTCAGATTCTTACAAAAGGCTCTTTAAGATCTGCCCTCTGCCCCCTCCCCACCCCCAAACCTCCCCCCCACACACACACAACTTCTCTAGGCTTACTCTCCCTTTGGGTCAACTCTGTTCCAGTCTGTTTCCTGTTGTTTTATTTCTATATGGCTTCACACAGGTGAGTTCTTCCACCTAGAATTTTCTCCTTCCTTCTCCTGTCCCTCTCCCACTCCTCAGAACTTCAGCTAATTCCTATTTTTCCTTCAAAATGTAACTCAACTCCTGTTTAATCTGTAAGCTTTCTTGGCTTTCCTCTTTCTCCCTCTCTGCTTCCATCCCGTCTTAAAGACATTAATGGTGTCTTTCTGGAGATCTGCGTTCTAATAAGTGCCCAGTGAAGGTTAGATGAGTAAATAAGTGTGCTAATGATGTCGTTTTTCCAACAGATTTGAGAACGGAGCAGAGTCCTTGGGTTCACTCTGGGAAAGGTTTCACCAGAGCTCCCTTCGCGACAAGTTTCTCCACAAGGCAAAGACTCAGTTGTAAAGAACAGGTTTATTAGGAAAAGGGATAAAGAAGTATAGGACACTTGCACAGACACAAGCAGGCAGAAAGGGCTGCCCTGCTGAGGGGGCAGGTTTGCTAAGAGGCCTGCATGGTGCTGGTCACAGGCAGACAGGCAGGCTGCTGCCCTGCAGAGTGACAAAGGTAAAGGAAAGCACCTGCATAGGCACAGGTGGGCAGAGATATGGCTGCTCCGAATTCTTGCACAGATGACACTGATATAGCCTTCTTTCAGTTGGGAGGGGCTCATCTTCGAGGAAGGTTCTTGTTTGCTGGCTAACTAAAATTAGAAAAGAGACCTGAGATTATACGATGGGCTCAATCACCATGTCTTTGCCCCTAGACTGCAGTCTAGCTCCTACCTATGCTTTGTAACTCAGGTGCTGGTGCCTAGGGATTGTGCTGATGGTTAAGTTGATTTCTTCTACCCCAACTTCTTTGTGTGGGCCTAGTTCTAATCTTATTTTGTGTTATATCTCCTCCATCACTCACACATCCCGTCTCTACTGAAATTTCTTAATAGTCCCCCAGTGTGTGTCTCTTTTCTCTTTGCCTTCTTTCTTTCCCAGTCACATCCTAAGAATTCCCACCACTCCCAAGCAAAATTCACTGCACTCTACCCTCTGCAGGCTGCTACTGTGTCCCAGCAGATGGCAGGCAGGGACAGACACCCTTTTTATTTTTTTTAAAAGATTGATTTATTTATGCATACAAGCTGGGGTACAGTCCAGAGGCGTGGGGTGGCGAGAGGGTTCACCAGAGACAGAGTGGGGAGCAGAACAGGCAGATTGATGGAAATACACTGCTGAGGGGAGCAGCAGGCAAGGCAGGAGAGGTCTGCTGCACCATGTGGGAATCTCCTTGGCTGTGTGTCAAACTCGCTTGCTGCTGCCGATAGCTGAACAGCGCAGCGCTTAACCACTGCGCCACCAGGGAGGCCCCAGACACCCTTTTAAACCTCCAACCCCATTGCAAAAACAGGTAAATGTTCAGATTTGAAAATCCCCCTGCATAAAATGTAGGCTCCCCCTAACCTCTGATATGAAATCACAAAGTCTCCCCATGACTGGGCAGGTCCTACCTGCTCTGGCCTCTGCCCACCTCTCCAGACTTCTTTGCCCCCCCGCTCCTGACAACTGGACCACATCAATGTCTCCTTCCTCAAATGCACCCGCTCCCTACTACTGTGGCCTTTGCTCACAGTGTTCTCTCTTCTTGGAACCTGTTTCACACTCACACTCCCATTACCTGCCTTACTTTTAAGTGTGACTCAGGCAAGGCTAGACCACCTGTAACACAAACTTATAGGCACTATTAGACTAGCACAGTTAAATTCAGAGAACTTGGGTCCTTGGTCCAGGGAAAAACATGAGATTTTTCCCTCTCGCTTCAAGTCTCAATTTCCTCACCTATTAAATGGGGGTATAACACCCACCAAGGCAATCAAACTTTGTTCTTAAAGCACCTAATATGAATAGAAAAGCTTCAAAAGTAGGGAATCATGCCATCTCTAAGGCTGGAAAAGTTGCAAAATACCTTTGGAAAGTAATTTTTCACAGTATCAAGAGTCATAAGAATATTCATTCCCATGGACCTAACATCTCACCCTTTTCCTATTCATCCACGCAGGATGTTTCCATGGATGGCACATTCCTAGATTATCGGCTGAAAAGGATTTGAGCTGGGGTGTGGATTATGTACAATTCCCATTTCTTTGACACTCAAGAAGACACATGCCATTGAAGGGCGTTCTTCTGAGTGTCATCTGAATTAAGTACATAATTCACCAAATGCAGTATATCACTTAATAAATTGTTTGCATGTTCTGCAACTCGTTCAGACACAGCGATGTCTTGGCACTCAAGTTGAGAATTGCCATCCTTATGAAATAATACAATGGGCAAAAGAGCAAATATACTTATGAGTTGGGCAATAATGATAGTCACCCGATCAGCTCATTTCCTCCTTGCCTGCTCATGAAAGTCCTGTGAAGTAGACAAAGGGGTTTATACTGTCTGGTCTCCAGGTGGAGCCATGGTTTTATATCCATGAGAAATTAGTTGAGAGCGTGCAGGGCATGGCTACAAGGATGGAGCAGTGCTCAGAGATCACACGAATGGGACTGCTAAGCTTTTCTGGCTGTGATGCCTTGGGGTGTCACTCCAACCCCCTGCGTCTCCTTTTACTCAAACTGCTTCCAGAGTCACTGAGTGGTTCAAATGGGTAGTGCGGCTTTGAGACGCTTTGAGATAGGAACATAGTACAAAGGTGACAGGTGTTAGCATGCCGACTCTGTCCCTGAGTCAGCACCAATAATAATGCTGTAGATCCAAAGTGTGGCCTTCCCTTTATCCACTCATGTTAAGCAACACTTTGGGATTTCAGTTTTCATATTGGCACATCTAAGACAAGGATGAAACACGATAATAACAAAGCAAAATAAATATTTATTAGAAATCATGAAAGGATGTCAATGGTGCTATAATGTTCTTACTCTATTTATGACTTCTTTCTTGGACACAGAGTCTCACACACAAACAATACTAAGAATAAGTAGGTAAATCAGAATTTACAAGGATCAGGCACATTCAGTGAGAACAGGTGAGAATTCTGTACTGGAGACCAGAATCACAGTAAAAACATGGACATCAGTTCAGAAATCAAGTACGCTCACAGGCCCAGCTGATGGCCCTCTACCTGGGCCCCACCCACAGCAAAGGCCTTGGCTCACCAGGCCTCGAGGAAGGGAAGGAGAATCAATAACACTGGGATCTCAGGCAGGAGCCTTCTAGAGCTTAGTGACTTCACAGTTCCTCGTACCGCTTCTCCCACCTCTCAGGGAGTAAGGCAAGCACCATTTTTATTCCAACAGATCCATCATGTGATGTCTAGAATAAAGAATTCTTTCTCAGGCAGAGTTTAGCTAAAATAACTTGTCAACCAAAAATGCTAAATATGGAAGATTCTATCCCTGGAAAATGCTTTCACCTTAAATTACTGAAATGTAAATCATTAAGATATCCTGGCACACCCACAGATTCATATGGCATGCTGTGTGGAATGTGGTTTTGTGAACGCCTGGGTGCACACTTGAGTTTTAAACCCATTGTAGGGACATAGGACAATGTAGACTAACAAATGAGTCATCTGAGCAGATAGCCCTAATCCCCTGACATATGCCAAATACCAAAGCAGTTTCAAATTGCCTGAATAACTATGCTAAAAGAGAATAATGACGAGGGTGCTAGAGCTATCTGTTGTCCAAGAATCAGAACTCTCCAGTTTTAACTCTGATATCACTTCCTATGTGACTTTGACCAAGTCCACCTTCCTTTCTGAGCTTTGGATGTAAATAAGGAACTGGTTCTTCTAAACTGATGTGCTTTGACTCATTGCTTCCCTCTGCCGTGGTAAGCCTACCAAGACTCAGACCAGGTAAGCTGAAAGTCTTGCAAGGTGCCATCTATGGGAAAAGTATCCAGTACAGAAAATGGTCCTGACAACAAATTCCACCCTGATCCAGAAAGCAGCTCTCCATCTGTGAGAAGACAAAGATCTCGTTTTTTATTTCTATTTGCCTCCCTTCCCTTGCCTAACTAAATCTTTGTCTTTTTGCACAAGCAGGATACGGAGAGCCATGCAGCTTTATCCATCCATATTTGAGTCAAAACAATTCTGGAATCCCCAGCTCCATTGTACAGAGCATGGCACCACAGATCCAAGTGACAGCCCTCCAAACCAGGACATCTGTTTAGGACAAATGCAAGCAGGTGATTCCAGACAGGGAATGCTGCTTTGTAGAATCTCGAAACTCAAAGGTCTGATTGTCCTCTTTAATAGCATCCCTAGTAAGTGCTTGCCCCGCTTCTGCTTACAAGTCTTCAATATCTGGAGCAGTTGCTGGGCAGTATTGGACAGGAATATTTCTCTCTAAAAGGCCCAACCTTTAGGACCAGTTCTGTCCATCTGGAACATATTTGCTCCTCCTGCCTCCATGACAGTCCCCCCTCCCCAAATCTGCCCTTCTCCAGAAGGGCTCAGTCCCCTCCTCCCCGGCTCATTCCTGAGCTCTGCCCTGTAGCTTAGAGCACAGCTTGGCCCCCTGGGCAGCAGGGCATGCAGGAGTTGCTGGAGACTGTGCAGCTCCAAGGCTGCATCCTCAACCCAACTCCTGTCTCTCAGACCTGGCCCACCAGAGGTACCAAGGTCAAGTTTCCAGCCCTCCCTCAGCTAAGCTGCCTCACAGAGCAATCCAGAGGGAGAAAAGGACACAGAGAGGCCTGCCTGGCCTGTGCTCCTCCTCTTGCTTCAAGTCAGATTAACTCTCCAGTTGCCAAATTATCTAAATGTCAAATTTATTTTTCTGCCATTTAAAATTAAATTGTATGGTTAATATGTTTATAATTCTACCTTAAAAACCCTCACATGATTCCTTTTACCAGATAATTGCAATGGAGTGGATTTTCTGGTTGCTTAAGATCCAGTAATCTGGAAAATTTCTTCCACATCCGCTTCACCTCTGCCCCTAAACTGATTCTGTGTGTTTTCACAGGGAGAAAAACAAAGGATGAGTCTAAAAATAAGGCCCAAGTCTGGGCAAACACTTCTCTCACACACCTTCTCTCAACTTCAAAATTCACAGTTAACAAAAATACTACTACCAGAGCATTTCAGGTATTTTGTTAAATTCCTCAAATGAGAAATACTGATGTATAATAGTAACCTCTGAGATTTAAGACCATATAAATAGAGCAGCTGCTATTTGTTTCAGATGAAGCCAGGATCCCAGGCAGAGGCATGAACTGCTGCGGGACTGGGACAAGGAAAAGAGCCAAGATCTTTCACCCAGATCACAGCAGCCCAGCAGCCGGCCTGGCGTGTCTCGTGCGGATCTCTGTGTGCATAAAGAAAAGCTTTTTGTCCTTGCTCTGGCCGTCCTGAAGCCAAGTATATAATACTCACATCCCCAAATCCCAAAATCTCTTTCTCAGCTTTTAAAATTACATACTTCCACTGAAGTAATTTTCATTCAAAAGTGAAATGTCTTTTCCCCATTGAAAATAAAAAACCTTGTGTTAATTATGCTACTAAAAAAAAGTCTCTCAGTTTGAGACAGTTCGAACCTGGGGGTGCCAAGGACACTCATTCCAGGGGTGTTTTCTATTCTCTAAAGGTTCTAGAAGAGCATTTCCATAGTGTGTTGGCCTCCTCCTCCAGGATATCTGGCTTAGCTCAGTCCCCTGCAGGCTCTGAGATGAGATCAAGAGCCCTTTAAATTCAGGAGGCCCAGTCACAGTAGGGGACTCGGTGGAGTGATCTTGGCTGGGAGAAAGACTCCCCTCCCTGCTTTGCAGCCCCCTGCCCTTGCTTACCATCCCTCTCTCCCAGCTGAGCAGACCTGCAGCTGGTCAAACAGTGACTTCACCCGGATGTCAGGGTCTCCTGGGCCTTCCCTCAGGACTGCTGGCCAGGGGTTTACACACTCTGCCAATGAACAAAATCCAGCTTGGAGGCATCCAGGGTATTTTACACTCAGACTGACAACTGCCTCTCAGTTCAGTCTCCTTCTCAGCATGAGTGTGCTTTCTTGCTTCTCAGCAGGCAGTTGGGCACCATTCCTCTGCAGAGCCCTCAGCACAGAGTCCAGGACCCCACCAGCAGCCTCAGGCAGGCCCATGTTCACACCAGCTCTGAAATGGGTTCCATTTCTACACAGAGGTTTCTGGAAATTCATCCATTTCATCAAATGCATTGAGGGTGGTTTTGCTGTTGCTCCTGGAAGAATCTTGAATTTTGTTGAAATCCACTTTAAAAAAAAAAAGCACCTTTTAGAAATACAGCACTCTGCAAAGTATCTCCCATTTTTTTTCCACCACCTGGTTTTTTAGAACTTATTCCAACTAAGGTTATAGAATGTCAGAGGAGGAAGGGACCTAAAAACTAACTTAATTCAACCCCCTCATTTTACAGATAGGGAAAATCAAAGCCCTCAGATTTAATTTGCCCCATGCCACGTGTACGGGGTTGGCTGACACACTTCCTGATAGCATCAGTACCTGTCCGTCTCACAGGCCCTGGATCTTCATTGAGGAAGGAGACGTGCGTTTTCCATTCTGTCCACTTCACTTCGTTGATCCTGTGAGTGCAATAATCCCTCTCACTACTTTGCAATTTGCAGCTCATTAAATGCAAACAAATAGGATTGAGTGGCCTTTGGGGTGTTCTAACCAGCTCCCCTGCTGCCCGGAGAATCAGGAACACTCCTGCTCTGCACAGTCACATCAACATTTGAAATTAGCCCAGGTTTCAAGAGATCAGTCTCCCCACAGTGGGTGGGACCCAGAAACTTGGAGAGGTATAGAAGGGTGCCTCTCACCTCATCTGCCACGCACCACACCCGTACACCTCATCTGAGGTGAGAGGGCATGAGGATTAAACCCCTAGTTTAGCTACGGTTCCAGTTGCGCTAAGAGAAGGTAACGGTTAGATTCAACCTTCAGTGTGAGTCAGCAGAGTCTAAGGTTGGGGGTTGCAACTGGAGACGATGGTTTGGCTCACATTCGAACACCCGTAGAGTGAAGGTGTCAAGTTAGAGATATTTGTTAAGCTAATGATGATACAGTTTCCAAGTTGACATGTCAGTCAGAGAAACAGGTTAACCTTGTGCTCATGGAAGACGGTCTATGTGATCAGACTGTCAGAGCTGAGGAAAAGATGGTTATAGGACGTGCAAGGACTTTTTAACATCAAAGCTAACTGTCTCATTTTCTGTTACATGCCAGTGACAAGATGGGCCTCGGGGCCCAGGTGTCACATGAACTCACGTGGGGACAGAGCAGGCGAGGCAGGCAGACCTTTTCTAAACCAGGCTCTGGACAGGGAGAGGCCATGGCAGTACTTCCAGAAGGGCAGAGAGGGAAGCTGCTGCCCCAGAACCTCCTTCACTCCCCTTCTAAAGCCCGGACACCTCGTCCTAGGGCCAGTGACTCCCCAGAAGCAAATTCCGTCTTCGAGAGGCCAGAGCAGACTGTAGCTGGGGTTTGGTGAGCAAGCGACAGCGGTGTCTGTGACCTTCCCCGCCGCTCTTTACCCACCCAGCCCCTTGCTCACCGTAAACACAGTCGGAAGTCTTCCTCTGCCACCTTACACAGCTCCCCCATCCGGAATCTGCTCCTCAGCCATTCTGGTAACAGTTTCTCAAACTCCAAGATCGTCCTGGCTCTCTGGGGACATGAATAAGCCCACACGTGTTACTGAAGAGCCCACTCTGGAGCACAGCTCCTTTGAGTGTGTGTGTGTGTACCACACACATGTACACACCACACACGTGTACACACGTGTGCACACACACCACCAAACATTTCCCTTCTCCCCTCACTTGGTAATGCATAGATCCCGGTAATGCATAGATCCCAACGTCTCAGCCAATCAACAAATGAAAAACCAAAATGAAAAACCAAAGGTTTGGGAAAGGTGTTCAAATTGCTTTAAACAAAACATAGATGTTTCTGAAAGCTCAGGCATTTCCTAGCTGAAAATGCCCCGCGGTGAGGGAAGCAGACACCCCATAGTCCCACCCCAGACAGCTTGGAGTCCCCTGGTGAGTTTTTCCTGGCAATGCTTTGTCTGTCCCCTAATATTACCACCCTTCCAGTGAAGTAAGCCCTAATAATTAGACATGTCCCTTTATTAAACCAAAGCTTTTCTCCCTGTGGTTGCCCCATATACCTCAGGTCTTTTTTCTTGGACCAAAGAACGAAGCAACCCTCTCTTTCACAAGGACTAGCAAATATCTGAAGGAGCTCTCACCTTCTTCAACCCTAATTCCAACACCATGTCTTGTGAGTTTCCAGTCTTCCCCCAGGCCTGGTCATGATATCCAGATCCATCCTGTGGGTTAGTGTCCTCAGCATGTGAGGCCCACCATTCATGAGGGCTGCTGAGGCCACGATGAAGGAGAGCATAACTGGCACCTCCATTGTGCTGTACCTCGTGCTCTCCTAGGGCAGCCCGGCCCCACTCCAGCATCCACATATCACATCACTGACTGCGCAGAGCGCCCCTGAACACCAGAGCTCATCTCACAGTAGGTAACCGATACTAAGGCTCCCTCCAGCAGGGCCCAGCACAGGGAACTCATACAGATTCCCAGGCTGCCCGAGCCGCACAGGTGCTAGAGTTGTCATTGCCTTGTGCTGATCTGAGACCTGCGAAGGCCCCACTCCAGAGTCTCTGCCAGGCTCACCTGGAGGCGCCAGATGCGCTCACTCTCTTTGGAGACGTTCTCCACTGTCTCCCCCATCAGGGCAATGAGCATGTTGAGGAGGAGTACGAAGGTGAGGATGACATAGGTGATGAGCAGGAACAGGAAGAGGATGGGGTACTTGGAGTTCTGCTGGATGTTCAGGTCGCCCAGGCCGATGGTGAGCTTGAAGAGTTCCAGCACTGCGTCACTGAAGCTGCCATAGGAGCTGCAGTCCTCCTTGTCCTTGGAACACTTCTCAATCAGCGAGGCCAGGGCTGGGGAGACATGATAGTGTGGTCTCTTCAGCCTCTCTGCCTGATTCATTACCCACCAAGCTGGTGTGCATTTGCACGTACACACAAACACACACACACACACACACACACACGCACAGGCATGCCATGCTGATTCCTTCCCTCTGGCTATTTAAATTCCATCCCCAGCCTCAGCTTCTATAGAAGCCTTACAGGGCTAATCCTCCACTCTGACCTCCTGCAGAAAGCCATTCCTGCCTAACCAAGCTTTTCCACACTCCTTTTCCTTCTCTACTCCACATTCAGACCTTGACCCGCCCCCCCCCACTGACTTGCAGAGTTGCTAATTATCATCTATGTGTATCCCTGACTTCTCAACCAGGTTTTGGGCTCCCCACAACTCAGTAGCCTGAGTTGTTGTCCCCACAACTATGTGATCCTGCCTCTCCTCCTAATGTTCTGCAGTGAGGTTCCCTGGCCAAGACTCAGGGCTCAGGAGGGCCTCATTGCTAGATGGATGATGGATAGCTGAAATGATCAAATTAATGAGTGAGTAAAATGGATGGGTGGATGGATAAATGGGCAAATGAATAAATGAGCAAGTAAATAAGCAAACTGTGACCCAGAAAAAGTATCAGGAATAGCTACCTAATTCCAAATGTGAATGATGACTAAAAAAGAGACAGCCCTACCATGGGAAGTACAGAAGGCACATATCTCTATGCTGCTGCAGAGGTTGTGCTGTTTCCTCTTACAAAACTGGAGAGATTTTTAGAGAGGGTCCCCCCTCCCTAGTGCCCCACAGACCAGATGTTCTCAGGTATATCTGAAGCAAAATGAGAGTAACATGATATGGAAGGCCACAGGAAGTTAGCTAAAAGCTATTACTTTATGCCTACTTTGCAAATTTCATCAGTCAATTCCCACAAATGTTAGTTCCCCATCTGCAAAACGGGGCCAAAAACACCTGTCAAGCCTCTCTCAGGTTAAGAGCCACGTGGGAGGCACACCAACAACGAGAATGGGTAAGAGTGACAGGTTGGAATCCTGAAATCTCTGCACTCAGTTACCTTGTGATGGGGTGGGAGGAGGGGTCGGGGGGCTTGTTAATTCCCCCCGGGGTCAAGATGTCCTGAGAAGTAAAAAGATAAAGCTTGGAAAATACTAAGCACGACAAGTGCCCCACTGGTAGCTGGTGTGATTGCTGCTGGAGCCACCATGTGCTTTGTCATTTTGACATCTATATAAAGTGCTGTACAGACAAAAGAGTCACTGTTATTTATAAATCAATTACCTACTCCAAATCCAAGTAAGAACACGATATATACAAACAAGAACTTCAGGACATCATGCAAAATGACCTATAAAGAAAGAAACGCAATTCAAGGGTAAGGTCTGAGCACGCATCTCCCAGGCACTGATTGCCTTACAGCTCCCCACCCTCTCCCAGGCGTCCACCCTAACCCACCTTCACTCAGGCCATTCTCCCTTCCCTGTAGTCAAATCCCCTGGATGCTCAGGTCTGGGTCCCACCTCCTCCAAGAAGCCTTCTCTTCTGTTCCTGCTCTCCACCCTCCTCCCTTCTGGTATACACTGTCTCCATCCCAGTTGATTCACTCTGTATGTGGCACCTTTCTTCACACCTGTTTGGAATCCTCACACTTCCTGGGACAGAGGTGTGCTGGAGCCAGCTCATACCAGTTCATTAGAGCTAACTGTCACATTTTTAAAATTTTTGTATTATTAATCAAATTTGGTTATTAATAATTTTTTTAATTATTAATCATAGCCATTTTCAAGAATTAAATTATATAAACTTATCAAATAAATTATATTAAAAACAAAGAAAATATTCAAAACTCATTACCTACTAGTTGTTTTATTACATTTAACAATATCTAGGTTCATGAGTTAAGTCTATGGTAGCCAGATGGTGGCTACTGTGTAAGGTGCACGTCTCTTCCCAACTCCAAGAGCAATGAGATCACACTTGTAGTTAGGAAGCACCAGGGTGGGAGTGTTTACACCACAGAAATTGGTAAATGTTACAATCAGACAGTGACTTATTATTTTGTTGACTGTCTAATCTAGACCTAAAGTAGCCATTGAGAAAATTTTAAAGCTGCTTAATTAAAAAAAAAATGTCCTCTCTGTAACTGTTACATTGTGAACAGCATAAAAATATTAATGAAATCATCTTGCAATATTTGAAAACTATTATCCAGTTCAGCCAATAAGTGGCTCCATTGTCAACAAACAAGTGAAGCTTCAACCCAAGTTTTCACCGTTTCACTTTCATTTTACTCTGTAAAGTAAAGAAAACATCAACCAACATTTATGTTGGCACAATACTAGTTTGTCAGTTGCAACCCTCAGTGGCAAGAGATACAAGAGTTCAACAAAAATCAACAGATTATTTTGCCAGACTCAACTAGCTATGTGGAATTTACAGTAAAAAGAAGTGTATATTTTATTGTTATTTGTAAATTGCGTACCACGTATCCTTTATATGGTAAGATTTCCAATAAACACACCTGTGTGTATGTATGTATGCACGCATGTATATGTGCATATATGTGAGTTTGTATACATATATGTATGTGTATGTTTTTTCCCCCCAGGGGAGCCAGTTGTTAAACATTCCCTAACCCACCACTGCGTGGGGTGGACCATTCCTTCACAAAGTATGTCCCTTCCCAATGCCCAACAAGTCCTTGTTTGAAGGCCTGGACACCTAACAGCTGACCAAAGGCAAAGACTCGGCAGTCCCCAACACACCTTCTGGATCATGACGCTGTACATGCCCATGGACTGGAATCCCCGAGTGTAGTAGAGCATGTTCGCCCAGCCCAGGGCCATGGCCAGCACGAGGCAGGCGAGGTACTCTTTGTAGGCAAACAAGTACAAGAAGACAGATAGTATCACAAGCACTGCTTGGACAAAACTGTTCAGGAGACACAGGAGACAAGGGCCTTACTTACTTCTCTGCACGCAGCATTAGGGCAGAGATATTCAAATCCCCCAACCTCCCGTAGGCCTGAGTGACCTGTCACCCTGCTGGCTGGTATTGATGAGCCCAATCAGGTGGCCCCAGATCCACTTGACTACCTGAAATTCAGCCCATGGACACATCACCAGGGCACGCGGAACAGCAAAGTGCTGGTTGTAGCTGATGCAGTCTTTTTGAAATTGCTGATACCCAGGGCCCCAGGCAATCCTGGTTCAGAAGGCCTAGGAGCAGCCTAGCAAGCTGTATATTTTTTTAAATCACCAATGTGGTTTCTGATTCCCCAAGAAGATTGGGGAACCACTGGGGTTCCCCACTGAGGATGCAGCAAATGACTGCATTTTTTAATCAAAATGACAAAAACTGTCAACATCTATACTTACAAACCATTCATAGCAAAAGTTTTCCCAAGCCTATCACTTTACCCTTTAAAAAAAAGTACAAAATATGCTAAATGAATTAAGCTATCACAAAAAATACCATACGATTTCACTCATATAGAGCACCTAACAGAGTCATATTCATGGAAGCGGAAGGCAAATGGTGATTGTGAGGGGCAGGGGAGCTGAAGTAGGGGCTTGCTGTTTAATGGAATGGGGTTTCTGTTTTGCAAGATGAAAAGTTCTGGAGACTTGCACAACCACATAAATGTACTTTACTGAACTTTACTGAACTGTACTTTACTGTATGCTTAGAAATAGCTAATGTGGTAACTTTTGTTATGTATATCTCACCACAATTAAAAATTTTAAGTACAATATATACCAAACATACAAGGTCAAAATTTATTCCTAAACAGTATGCACACCATGAGTTATGTAGACTTCTGGATCAAAACCCTATCCTGCTTATACCCTCAGTTGTACACTTCAGGCTCCTCAGTTATACACCCACCTAGCTGAAGCTGGGTCACAAGACAAACACTTGGATGATGGACACGTCTGGGACTGAAGTGAGGAAACACAACTACCCCTTCCTCTACACTAAAAAAGCAAGTGAGAAGCAGAAAGCAGACAATGCATTGGTGTCTGGTCTGCACTGCAAAAGTGTGTTTTTCTCTGGAATCAGTTTGCTTTCTCAAAGGAGGCAGACAACTGCATCTGGCCACTAACTGCAGTGTCTGGGCACCCCACCCACCCACAGGGATGAAGAAAAAGGTCCATGACTCTGGAAGGCAGGGACATACTTAATAAAACACCCAGATACTTGGAAACATCAGGTCAAGAATCAAGGTCGACAAACCCAGCCTGCCACACTCAGAAGAGGGGCTTGGGGGGGGCCTACCAAGCCGTGGAGCTAAAGATTCTTCACCCCATGCTGCAGGTTCTGTTCTGTCCACACTAAGGATGCGGAATTGGCCTCTGTTCATTTACAACTAGGGGTCACAGAAGCCTCTGATGTCGGGTGCACATGACCTCACTCAGAGAGGCTGCTCAGCTGGGCTTTCTGACAGGGGCGTGTGGTAGCTGTGTCTGCACTAGCTTGGGAGCCAGGGAGGCAGGGGCTGGCTCCCACACTAGTGAAGGTCCCCATGACAGTGAGTGGCTCACTCCCTGTTCTGGGCCTCGGTTTTCATGCTATAGGCGAGACTGTGCTTTATCAAGTACCATCCAGCCCTGATCTGTCAGGGCCCAAGATGGCAATTTCTAAACCCCACATAACCAGGAAGAACAGGCCTGGAATGTCCCTTCAGAAGACAGCACTACTAAGCCTCTTCTTGCCTCCTCGGTGCTGCCTGCCCCGCGGCTCTGGCGGGCGAGGGCGGCCATCACTGCAAGTAGAGAGTGGGCACTGTCCTAGGGTGGGGCCCTCCCCATGGGCACCTGTGGTTCTCTTACTAGAAGGGAGAGGGAAAGTCTCTAGTCATGTGGCCGCAGCAAAATGACAGGGACATAGTGACATGATGGGGTGGCTTTTGCAGAGGGACACAGACGCCGCCCAACAGGACTTTAGCCCTGCCTGCCAGGTGGTGACCCAGGGCAGACCTACTTACAAGACAAAGTGAAACCAGGCATCCGAGAGGATGGACTGCAAGTCCGAGGGTCTCAGTAGGAAGATGGCAATGCCCTAAGGCCAGAGGGGAAAGAAAAGTCATATCCATTCCACGGTCCTCACCAGAGGATCTCAGGAAGGGGGTGTTTCCCCAGAAGGGAGATTTAGTGAGGCGGGGACTGTGTGATGTTCCAGTCAGAGCCAGGGAGAGATCTGGAAGGGGGTCTGTGCCTGAGGGGCAGGAGCAACCCCAGGTTGAGAGGATGCTCCCCCATTCTTACATCTCACTCCTCCCACCATCCTCTCCAGAACCCGCAAAGCAGCACTACTGCTCAGTTGCCCTCCATTCCCCAAATACAGCGTGTTCTCTAGCCCTTGAGCCTACGTTTATGCTGCTCCCCACAACAGCACCCTCTCCCCCATGTCTTCATGCCCTCATGCCCTATCCTACTCTGCTTCAAGCCTTTCCTCTCCTTTCTTATATGGATAAGTATCATCTGTCTTCCTCTGCGCTCTGGCCTACACCCCATGTAGGTCCTTTTCACTGTCTATTTTAGTCTAGATATGTGTGTCCATCTGAAATCCCCCACTAGAAGGGATTTAAGTGTCTCTGTCCCCATCGCCAAGATCTCATACTGCACATCTGTACAGTATACACCTGTTCAGTCATTGGTTGGGTGGGTGAGTGGGTGGGTGGATGGATGGATGGATGGATGGATGAATCAACTTTATCAACTGATCAATTGAAAAACAGATGGAAAGATGGTTGGAGGAAGACTGGAAGAACAGTGCTACCCACGGATGAGCGAGTATGCAAATAGATGAATGAATGGCTGGGTCAGTGAAGGCATCAGGTGATTGGATGAGCAAATGGAGGGGAGGGAAAGATGGGACATGGAGTGTCTAGAAGGGTAGATAAATGGCAGATGACAAATGGATGCAGGAGTAAGTAGATGAAATAAATACAAGGGGTCTGCTTATTTGCTTGTTCCCATTTTATAACTAGGAAATCTGAAGCTTAGAAAGGAAATGCCTCACCAAAGACCCCAAGCAGTAATGGCAGAACAGGGCTTGATAGAAGCCAAGCCTGTTGACATAGCTCCCGGCCTTGCAGGCCAGTGCAGAAGGACCTAGTGGTCCACTCACCTCTTTCACAGAAATGCACATGGCCCAGATGAGCACAAACATCCTTCCTAGGAGCTGCAGCCACCCCATCTTGTGCGTCAGAGCCAAGGGGTGTGGGAGAGCCTGGGGAGAAGGGAGAAAAATGGATGGGATCAGGATGGGAGTGAGGAGGGCAGGAGTAGCACCAGCTTGGTAGGGGCCCTTATACATGCACCTGCCAAACCCTCAAGCTGGACCAGAGGCCAGAATGAAGCCCAATTCCCATACAGGGTGAGGAAAGGACTGGAAGACCCCGCCCCTTCTTCCAACCCACAGTGGGAACCCACAACTTTACAGCCAGGAACATTAGCCAATCTGTGCTGACAACTCCTCACACCTCATAGCCTTGTCTGTTCCAGAACCATCCACATCCAGACACTCACAGGGCCTCACCACATAGTTAAATTCAGCCCAGATTCTACACCTTTTGTAATGGATGAGAAACTGAGGCCTATATGGTGGGAAGCCTTATCCAAGTGATCTCCCCCCACCCCTTTTCCTGTGGTCCTCACAGCAAAAGCTCCAGATTTAGACAAAAGTTGGGCAGAGCCTGGGTCTCCTAATTCTCCAGCTCTCCCCCCAACATAGGCTTAGTTCAACTAAGCACTGGAGACGCACTCAGAAATCATGAAGGACAGCAGGGCGACCCCAGGCATAGCTCTGTGCCTCAGTTTCCCTATCTTCACATGGGGCAGCTCCAAGCTCCTACAGCTCTGACCACCCCATCACCCCCCACCCAGGGCCCCACACACCTCCTCCTCCCGGGGACGGTAGTAGGAGACGAGTGTCAGGGTGATGTTGTAGAAGAAATAAAAGCAGAAGGACAGGAAGAACATGTACTGGGCGAACTTTTTCCACTTCATCCGCAGCAGCGTGTGCAGGGGCTCCAGGGTCAGCATCTCGTGTCGGTTCTGAGGGCGGAACACCAGCCAGCCACCACGGAGCGGAGGAGAAAGGGAGCATTTCAAATGTCCTCATTTCAAGGGAGCTCTGAATCAGCAGCACCCCGGGCAGCAGGACCCCTTCATTCCATCCAAAGGAATGGTTTAGCTGGAAACGTTGGGGGGGTAATTTCCCTCTCCCGAGGTTCCTTCCCAGGGCACCCAGCAATCTAATGCCACAGCAATCAAAAGCTCCCAGAAGGAGGAGCTGACACTCAGTGGGAGACAGGGCCAGAAGGGCGCGGGGCTTGACTGGGACTCTGGCCCAATTAGACCCCCCTCACTCTGTGACCTTAGGAAAACCCCTGGACCTTATGAAAGATCCTCTCTGGACCTCAGAGTCCTCATCTATAAACCTGCTATCACTCAAACTTCCCTATCAACCAGGTTGTCGTCAGGGTCCAGAGAGACCCCAAATAAGGAAGTTTCTGAGAAACATGACGCTTGGTAAAATGTGAAGGCTGAAAATTCAGCCCGCTGCCTCACATCCCCCAATAGCCTAAAACTCCTCACTGCTAATCCTCTCTTTCCCCCTAGATTCACTCATCTCCGCCCCTCACCTTGCCTCCCACAGGAAGGCCTCCCTGATCACTCCAGTTGTACAATTATTTGGGGCCACATTTAGGGGAGATGGGGGTTCTAAGTCTGGCCATATAAGACTGGTAAGGAGAGTGGGGGAGAAACAAGATGGAGAAGATCAACACCAACCACCCCAATATCCCAGTTGCCCAGGATTCTGGGCCCAGGAGACCCCACCATGAGGTCACCTAGGAACAAGTGAACACAGAACCTGCCCTAGCCCTGCCCTTTCTGTGCCAACTCCACTCACTGAGGCAGAATCTGGGGTATACAGATATGTCCAGGCTGTGTTATGAGTCTTCCCAGGGCCCCCAGAAGCCCCCGCCCTCCCCTGCCCACCCAGAAGACCCACATCAATGTTGGTGTTGTAAACGATGATTTCCAGAACCGAGTTGTCTGTCGTGGTGTCCACGTTGGTGAGGTCATAGAGTGAGGATGACACAGGCCCGTAGGCCCAGTCGGTGAACTTTCTGGACAGGCTCCGGAGAGACTTTTCCTTGATCTCGCGACTGAGGATGTACTTCAGGATCTGGGGGCAGGAAGAGGAACAACCATGAGCCAAGGAACGGGGCTTGTGGCCAACAGGGCAGGGCAGATGCTCCCACCAGGGAGGGATCGAGTCCTGCCTCTGAGCCTGACCCAGTGCCCCTGGGGCCTGTTTCCTCCGTGGAGCGAGTGAGAAGCTGTCTGTTCTGCCCGTCTCACTGGAGCCTGTGATGCCAGAGACAGGAGTGGAGGCTGTCCGCATGCTGCGGAAGTGCACAGTCCACTCGGACACCCCTGTGCCAGCAGGGGACCCCGTTGAGTGGAGAGTCCCGAAACCGGCCATTTTGAGAAGGACTTTCTGTTTGCACTGGATTTGAGAAAAAGCTAGAAGTTTCTCTAGTTTCCCCTGGAGAAGACAACACCAATCACCCCTATCAACCACCCTTAGTCAAAACCCTGCCAGTTGAGGCTCACTGCTCTGGCAGGGGGGGCGGTGCGGGACACCAGCCCGACAGAGAGGCAGTGGGATCCACCAGATCAGCGATCCTCGAACATATTAGGGTCATTTATTACATAATAAGTATTGTTGCGTGTTAGGATCACTGGGGAGCATTTAAAAGTCTCACACTGTCCAATAAAGTCAATTAAATAATTGCACCACTAGAAGCACATGTCTCTTGTAAAGTTTCCTGGGTGGTTCCAAAGGGCAGACAAGATGGAGAGCAGCTGCTCTCCAGTTCACTACCTCCCCAAAGCTGAGCCCCAGGTTACTCCAGGATGGGGGCCGGGGCTTCCTGGGGCACCAACCCAAGAGCTAAGCACAGAGCCCAGTTGAAGGGGACAATGTCAGAGCCCTGGTCTCTCATGACTCCGTGGGGCCCATCTCATCTCACACAGAAGCCTTCTGTCCACAGCCCAGGCAGGGAGCTCCTGGGTCTGGGGCCTCTGTCTCAAAGTGTCCCACAGGGTCTGTGCCCTAAGTCTCACTGACCCTCCACTTCCAACACAGCGGCCAATTTGGCAGCACCCAGGAAGGTTTTCCAAAGGACACTGAGTAAAGGAGAGAAGGGGCAGGAAGGGTGCAGGAGTCTCCCCAAGACTGGCCACAGGGACATTTTATCCCCTAGAAAACAAAGAGTTTTGGGGAGCCATGCTGCAGCAAGAAGCCGTGTGCAGGGCTTATCCCCAAGGCAAGCAGAGGCCACAACAGCCTGCAGGGAGGAGACCCTTCCAGACGCTCAACTGGCAACCACAGCCTGACTCGCCTCAAAGTCTGCAGCAAGCTGTGTCTCTGGGGGTGCGCAGGAGGAGGAGGAGAGCAAGCACACAATTCCTCCTCTGCCCAATTCCTCCTCCTTTGTCCCTCGCCTCCTCTCCCCACAAGAGGATAAAAGGCCCCTTGTAGGCCCCAGCCCTGACCACTGAGCCTTCCCATTCAGCTGCCCTGAGCCCTTACCCCGTGACTGCACAACAGCCACCACCCAGCCAGGGTCCCCCGAGCCTCCCAGAGGCCACAGTCCTCTTCCAGTTCTCAGAGACTGGCCTGTGACCTCGTCCCAACCTGAGCATTGACCTTCGTCTCAGACCAAGCCATGACCCCAGTCACTGATGGAGACATGAGCCCACCCAGCCGGGTGCTCACCAAGGTCTCCCCTAGCTGTGAGCTCCTGGATCACGCAGGGCTCACAGGGCCTCAAGCAGCCGCACTGCTTGCCTGGGGCCTTGGCTCAACTCCAGCCTGACAGGCTGGGGTGACTGGGAGTTGGTGTGACCAGCTCCAGTAAGGCATAGCTCATTGGCTCTGCATCCAGATCAGCCATTCTGGGACTTCCATCCTCCTGAGAGGTCACAGGCCCCAAGGGTCAGACCTGCAGGCTCCTCTCAGTTCCCTCACCGAGCAGGAAACACAGCCACAGAACCTACGAGATATTGTGTATCCAGTTCCTCCTCCCCTCACCCCACCCACAGTGCCCCAGCCAAGCAGGAGATAGAAACAGAGTGTCAGAGACTGAAAGCAGAGGGGGTCCCACAAACTGCGCCTCGAACACCTTGGTGAGGTCACTGGGAAGGGCTCCCAGGGCTGGCAGAGTGGCCGCGTGCCTCCCGCCCCACCCGCTCTGGCCCGAGCCCCACCTCGGCCTTGCCCATCTTGGCAGCCAACTGCAGCGGGGTCAGACCATCGTTGTTGCGCATGGTCTCCAGTTGCCAGTTGCCGCTCCTCAGCAGGATCATGTCGTACATGCGCTTAACGAAGTCGTTCTGAGTCTTGAAGTCCTCCGCCACCGTCACCAGCGCGTGGAGGATGTTGTTCCCCCGTGAGTCCTGTGAGGTGATGTCCGTCTTCTCGTTCTCCATCAGCAGCTGCACAATCTCAGGCTGATTGGTGCATGCTGCCAGGGCAAGGGGTGTTTCACCTGGGGAAGAGGGACCACTGAAGCTTGATTCTCTCATGAACCAGAAGTGGGGTACCCCAAATCCCAAGACCAGGGCCGACATCTCAACCATCTCAGTAGGAATGACTCTTGAGTTTCCCTTTATCTCCCCTTTGTAGGAGGGAGGTTATGGGGGGAGAGGGTTGGAGGGGCAAACTGAAACTGGATCATCCTAATGACCTCAGTGGTCTCACTCTCACCACAGCCCTCCAACACTATACTCAGCACAACAACCCGACCAATCCTATTAACATTTAAGTCCCACCTCACCCAGAATAAAAGCTCAAGTTCCAGCAATGGTCCATAAGACCCTATGTCTCCTGATATCATCTCTCTCCCTCACTTACTCCCCTTAGCTACAGTGGACTTCTCCATGAACACACAGGGCATTTTCCTACCTCAGGACCTTTGCATAGGCTATAGCCTCTGCCTATACACTATTCCTCAGATATCTGCGTTGCTCACTCCCTCACCTCTTAAGTCTTAACGTAAACATCACCTTTTCAACTTACCCTAAGTGCTTTATTTAAAATTGAAACCTCAGGCCTCCCTGGTGGTGCAGCGGTTGAGCGCTGTGCTGTGGAGCTATCAGCAGCCCACGATGCAAGTTCGACACCCAGCCGGGGAGAATCCCACATGGTGCGGCAGACCTCTCCTGCCTCACCCGCCCGCTGCTCCCCTCAGCAGTGTATTTCTGATCTGCCTGTTCTGCTCCCCACTCTGTCTCTGGTGAACCCTCTCGCCACCCCATGCCTCTGGCCTGTACCCCAGCTTGTATGTATAAGTAAATAAATCTTTAAAAAAAATTTGAAACCTCTGTTTATTATTGACAGTCTCTATCCCATCTAGCATAGAAGTTCCATAAGGGCAGAAATCTTTGTTTTGTTCACCAATATATTTCAAACACCTAGAAGAGTGCCTGGTATACACTGCAAGAGATCAATAAGTGTTTGTTAAAGAAAGAGAAGGCAGTGACCCACACGTGGTGCCACAGCGAGCCTGGGCCAAATCCAGGGCTGCACAGCAGGGCTACTGCTCCCCTGCCACCTGGCTCCTGGCCCCTCTCCCCATCCCACCAGACAAATGCTTCCCAACACAGGCTCCAACCAGGTCTGATGCTGGGCATGGATGAGAAGAACTGGACAAGACCTAGTCCTCTGGGTGGCCCAGACCCAACTAGTCTCACTGACCAAAAAAAAAATCACCCGGAGGAGAAGAAAATCAGGGTTGTCAGGCAGGGCTGGGTGGAAGATGAGCTGACTATAAAATTGTGGGGGAAATTTTGGGGTGTGATGGATCTGTTTGTTTCCTGTCCTGATCATGGTGGTGATTATACAACTGTCTACATTTGTGGAAATGAACTGTACCTTAAAAGGGGTGAATTTCACTGTACCTAAATTATCCATTTAAAAAAAAATAATAATCTCACCCAGAGCTTCCTAACCCCATTGCTTTTGGGCTCTGATGTGTCAGCCAGGGGACGTTTAGCCCCTCACCTGTGACTGCCTGTTTGCAATCCTGAGGGACAAATGGGCACAGGGGACAGAAGTCAGAGCTGGCCTGTAGGACCCCCTCATCAGCTCCTTCCTGTGCCAGAACAAGTCAGTTCTCTTCTCAGAACTTGTCTCCTCACCTTTAAATAGAACTCTTTCCTTGGTTTTCCCTCCCCACTGCTCCCCACTAAGGGCTGCGCAGGTGAACGCCTGAGTGCGTGCATTCCCAGGTGACACCCCCAGAATGCAGGCGCCCAACATCCTACCTCCCAACCCCTCTTTCTCTGGCTGGCCCTGGAGGTCTTGCTCTATTGGATCTGCCCCCGCCGGCTCAGCTCCTGGGTCTGTTCCCGACCCCACACTTGTATGGGCTGAGCGGGCAGATTCCCCGTGGAGCACCCAGTCCCCAGCCAGCGAAGGCCTCTCTGTGCAGACCCAGTCCTAGCAGAGAGGAGCGGGGCGACGCGGACCCTGCTATCCGCTGGGACCCTGCCCCCTAGCCCAGTCCGAGAGGTGCGGCACCTACCGAAGTAGAAGCCTTCGTGCAGGTACTTGGGGTTGAAGAAGACCCCCTTGGCGTGGGAGTTGACGTCGGCGCCGGCAGCGATGAGCACCGCTGTGATGTCTCCCTGCCGCCGCTCGATGGCGATGTTCAGCGCTGTCTGCCCTGAGACA
>PVIJ01011180.1:0-55992 GCA_004024925.1 Scalopus aquaticus | reverse complement strand
GTGCCTCCTTGCCAGTGATGGCGCCGGCGACCGCGGGGCTGTGCCCCGGGCTCTTCACACTCTGCACCAACCATCAGCTCCGGGTGGCGGCGACGGGGTGGACACGCGGGAGTCGGTGACAGCAGCGTGCCAGGAAAGTGTGTGGACACCGCTCGCGCGCTCGTGAGACGCGTCTGCGTACGCCGGTCTCTGGCCTGTCCCCGCAGCTGTGCTGGCCCCGCGGGCGAGCTGCAGCCAGGCCGACCCCCGGCGCCTAGGGCGGAAGCGGGCGCGGGGCACGGGCGTCGCTTTCTCTGGCCCCCGTGCCCCTGTTTGCCGCCTGCGTGCAGATTCGGTCCCGAGTTCCCAGCCCCGGGGAGACAGGAGACAGAGTCCAGGCTGGATCCCGTTTCCATGGTAACCCATCAGCGACGGCCCGCTCTGCTCTCTGACTCGCTGTTTAACTGAGGGAGCTTTAATGCAGGGAGAGAACTGGCTGTTCGTGGGAGTTAAGGCAAGTGCAGAGGAGCCAGGGAGTGAGAAAAGGCTGATTTCCAAGGGGAAGAGACTGGAAATCGTGCACGGATGGGTGCTGCTCCCGCCGACACGGCCACAGTCCGAGACCCGGGTGGCCGTCCTGCCGCTCATGCAGGGACACCCGTGCCCACCCCTGGGGGACCCCTAGGGCCTGCGGGGTCTCCTGCGGCGGAGCGCGTGTGCTGGGACGCAGGGGGTGGAAGGCGGGCCCCCATGAACGCGGCTTCTCCCTGCAGGCCTCCGACAAGCAGCCGGCAAGGCCGGGCCGCAGGAGAGGCGGTTCCCGGCAGCCTCGCGGTGGGGGAGGGCGAGGCGAGGGGGGCGGCCGGGAGTGACGCTGGGCGCTGCGGTCTCTCTCCAGTGTCGGGGGCAGGGGTGAGGGGGACACTTGGGGGCCCGCCGCTGCTTTGGCTCCCGGCCCGCCCCGCCCGGAAAAGCCGCCTGTCGTGGGGGTGGCAGTGGGGAGCTGGTGCCTGACCGGGGAGCAGATGGCACGGACGCCCGCCTGGCCCGGCCCCTCCCTTCCCTGGCGCCCGCGCCCCGGTCTCCCGCCTGCCGGGAGCGCCCGCTGTCCTGAGCCCGGCCCGGCCCGCCGGCCGCTCTCACGTGCCCTCTGCGCCTGCCGGGGCGGTGCTTTCTGGGCTCGGGCCCAGCTGGCCTCAGAGCCCGTTCAGCATTTGTCCAGCAGCCCAGATCGTGCCTGAGATAAGGCTTCGGGACCTTCCTGCTGCTGCGTTCATTCTTAAGGTGTGGGAGGCAAACAGCAGTCCGAGCCTGGGCCCAGGGCAGCCCGCGCACTCGGAGCCGGTCCCTGAGCGCAGAGGCGTCTCCGCGGGAAGAGGCGGCGGGAGGGAGGCGGCCGGCGGCTGGCGGCGCTCTCCAAGGGGCCTCGCGGGCGAGGGAGGCGCCAGGCGGCCTGGTCCATGGGCCGGGGCTGGGGCCCTCACAGCCCCCACGGGCCAGAGCCCACCGCGTCTCCGCCTCCACCTGTGGCCCCGGGACGGTGCGACGGCGCATTTCCGCCCCGAGCTCCGCCTGCGCTGCGCTCTCGGAGCCGAGGCCTCGCACGGGCTGGCGGCCGCGCCTGACCCCGCGCTGTGGACCCCGCGCCGCTCGTCTGCGGGTTGGGCAGTGGCAGCCGGCCCCGGGGGAGAGTGGGCGCCGGCCGCCTGCTGGCCCGCCCCCCGCCCGGCCTGCAGCAGCCTGGCTCGCGCTGCTGGAGCCGCCGCAGGGGTCAAGCGGGCAGCAGGCCTGGGCGCAAGCTGCCGTCCGGCCGAGGGCCCAGCCCCCGCTGCCCGGCCTGTCCACGGTGCTGCTCTGGGGGCTCCCCCCGGGGCGCAGAGCAGAGCCCGTGTGGCAGGGGCTGGTAGGGCGCGGCTTTGTTGCTGGGGAGGGGTGCTGTGGTGCGGGGGCAGGACCGTCTTCTCCCTGGAGAAGGACGCGGAGGGGCCCGGGGCGCCCAGACACGCCTCGCCTGCGCGCTGCGCTTCAGAGGGGGCCTGGTCCGCGCGAGCGTGCGGCGGGAGACGGCCGCGCCTGCGTCGCCTTCCGCTTGTCACGCTGAAGGAGGAAGATCAATGAGAAAACCTGCACCTCCTTTATGAGGGAGAGCAGGTGACAGCTGCGGAGTGCTGAGGCAGGAGCGCCGCCCGGGCGGCCGCGGAGGCCCGTGGGAGCAGGTGGGGCGGGGAGCAGGGGGAGGGGGGAGGGGAGGTGCACACCCGCGGGCGCCAGCCCAGCCGCGACAGCTTCCGTGGGCGCTGAGGCCGCCGGGCAGGTCTAGCTCCTGTGACTAGCAGGGGTGAAAGTGCTCTCAGCACCACGAACCACACTCCCCCGACTCAGAGGCCGCAGCAAACGCGGATGTCGCCGCCCCTTCCCGACCAAAGGCAGGAGCAGAACCAAGAGCCCTTCACCGCCCACAGGGCGCGGCTGACCGCGAGCGAGGTTGTGCCGGCGCAGCGCCTCTCCCAGGAGGCGGAAAGCGCTAGCGTTATGGTGTGTTAGGCTGACGTAAAGCTGGTCTTAAAAATTTAAAGTGGCACAGCTATTACTCTTCTGTCGACAATACAGATGATAGGTCACGTACCCGGGGGTTTTCAGCTGGTTAGAAGCAAGAGGTCACCAGCATTTGGTCAGCTCTTGGACCCCACAGTTCCCAGGCGGACAGGGCAGCGGCCAACAGGGAAGGTGACCGTGGGTGGGGGACGCCCAGCTGGGGAGTCCCCCAGAGGAAGGCTGACCTGCCTCTCAGGCATCAAGAAAAATTCCAAATGTATTAGAGATAGATAGGGAAAAAAATTAAAAAGCTGCTAGAAGAAAACATAAAATTATCTCTCCAAATCTAGAAGCTATAAAAAAGTGATGAATTCAACTCCATCTATTAAGAAAGAGACTTCGGCATAGCACAAATCAGCACGAATTGAGGCGAAATACAAAGGACTAAACAGGGAGAGGTCCTAGAATTCGTTAGAGACAGACCTTGAGCCTCTGCCGCTTCCCCGGGGCCAGCGCTCTTCTCCGTCCTAAACGGACGAAACCCCCTTCTCGCTCCCCATGGCAGTCACCGCACCGCCTGCTCTGCCCTCACATGTGAAGACTGTTAGAAAGTGAGAATAAGACCAACTGCCGACGGAAAAGTGAGAAGAGGGCTGAACAGTGAGAATTCAAATGGCGCTTAACCCGTTAACCAAACGAAAGTGCCGGCCGCAGCTGAGAGAAACGCCGAGCGCCCGCCTCACGCCTGCGTCCTGGCCCAGACCCGGCCCGGTGGGCGGGAGGCTGAGCCCGTCTGGGAGTCTCAGCGGGAAGGCAGCTCGGGGTTTCCGCAGAGATACAGAAGCCCCAAGACCCTGAGTCACGCGTGTGCTTTGAGGCCTTTACTGCGCTGATGTTCTCGGTGGGGGCAGCGTGCTCTGCTGTGTGTGCAGCTGCCATCACGGCTGGGTCAGGGCGACTCAGGCGCCGTCCCCAGGGGTGAGTGCGTCCATCCCAGTGCCCAGCAAACCATGGCCTGCAGCCCCAGCCAGCCAAGTGCCCACGGTTTTATTGGCACCCAGCCTGCCACTGGTCTGCACGTCCTCTGTGGCTGCCCCCGCCCCCGGAGTCCATGCTGAGACGGACCCTTCCTGCCCCCGCCGCTGCCCGTGAGGCCTTCAGACTCAGCGCTTCCCACCTGGACAGGGCCGGTGACTGCGAAATGCCGCCTCTCCGTGCGTGCCAGCGAAGGCTTCACTTGGGGCTGATCCTTCCGTATTCAGGACCAAAGACTCCTGGAAAAATTAAGCAACACTCGATGCACACGCCACTAGAAGACCGGCAGATCATTAATTTTCTATCACTGGATCATTTTCTGGGGAGAAATACCCTTGTTACCAAAACGCTGACTTCTAGGGGCCGCAGACTCAGCAGCATCCGCGCGCTGAGAACGGGGCTCCACTCAGGCCTCGAGCTGGTCAGAGGGAGACGTCCAGCCTGCGCGGCCTTCTCCCGGTCCTGAGTTCTGAGTCCACTTCTCCTGCAAACCCAGCTTGCCTCTCCTCCTGCGGGATGAAGCCGAGCGCCAGGGCGGGCCCCTCGCGGCGGCGGCGCGGATGTCAGGCGTCAGCCTCCACGCCCGCGCGCCTGCTGCTCCAGGCCGGCCTCCACGGAAACCGCCGCTCCTGCCCCAGGCACGCGGCCTGTGCCTTTCAGCGCGGCTCGGTCACCACTGTGCCGACCCACCAGCCGGTCAGGTCGCTGTTAAACGGCCGTGGTGGGAAGTCGTCTCATCCGCTCAGCGGCCCAGCGCGCTGGAGGGAACGGCGCAGTTGGACAGGAGGCCTCGTCAGGCAAAGCCAAGGCTGAGTCGCCGGAGCCCCAGTTAAGGACCAGAAAAGAATCAAATCACAACGCGACTTCCCTTTGTTTTACCCTTTGATAGCACGGGTGTGTCTCCAAGCCTCAGCAGCTGACGAGAACAGCTGTGCGTGCTGCGACTCCCCGAAAGGACGCTTCGCTCACGCCGGGACTGTCTGAGCGAGCCCTCAGGTTGGCGGGTCTCCTCCTGAGGTCCTGGCTGCGCTGAACTGCGCACTCGGACCTTCGCATGGAGCTGGTCACTCGCAGGGCTGAAGAGGGTCCCTGCTCTGTGACTGTGGAAATAGCCGGGACCGGACAGCACGTCCCATCTCACTGCAAGTACCAGACGGACCAGACTTTATTCCTTTGACTAGGAAGTGACGCCCGTGGACAGAATCCTCCCTCTGGTTTCTTTTTTTTTTTTTAAATTTATTTATACATACAAGCTGGGGTACAGGCCAGAGACATGGGGCGGTGAGAGGGTTCCCCAGAGACAGAGTGGGGAGCAGAACAGGCAGATCAGAAGTACACTGCTGAGGGGAGCAGCGGGGAGGCAGGAGGGGTCTGCCGCGCCATGTGGGATTCTCCCCGGCCGGGCGTTGAACTTGCGTCACCGCTGCCGACAGCTCCACAGCGCAGCGCCCAACCGCTGCGCCGCCAGGGAGGCCCTCACTCTGGTTTCTAACTTGCCTTGTAGTTGGTTCATAATAAGTTAGAGGAAGGCGGCCGGGTGGAGACCCACTGAGCGGAGCCGAGGTGCTGGGGAGATGCTCCCCAGCCGTGGGCAGCGGCAGCTCCGTCGTGAGAGCAGAGTGGACTCTGCGTCTGGGGCCTGGCGCCCCGGCCGTGCCCAGCGCCAGCGTCGGGAGCTCAGCATCGGTCATGCGCTTGGACTTGACTGCAGTGCCGGTGTCGCTCAGGTCTCTTTCATCGAATGACCTCGTGTCCAGCGCTGGCTCCCGTGTGCTGCGTGGCTGACCAGCGTCTGAAGGTGCCCAGAGCCCTGCCGGACCCTGCAGAGCACCCCACCTTCCAGGCGAGGCTCTCCCCAGGGCCCCTGGGCAGGCAGGGCGGCGGGGAGCTGCGTGACGAGCGCTAGTGCGGGATGGGCTCAGTTTTCAAGGGTTTCCAGAAGCGCCGAGAGTCACATAAAATACCCGTAACTGGTTGCTGATGTCAGCTCACCAGCCGCGGAGTTCCCACCTCGGGGTTGGATTCCTTGACTACGTTGTCATAGTCTCACCCACGCTCCTGAGCGGTCACTCCCGACTTCCTCCTCCGTCTCGTGGGCTAGTGACCGCCGCTCAGCCACCCGGCGGTGAGGCCCCTCTGGGCTGGCGTCGTGCCCGGGGACCAAGGGCGGCTCAGTGCCCCGCTGGGGGGTCACGGCGTGTGAGTCCCCATGGCGCCCACTGGTCAGGCCGTCGGCCAGTCGAGACAGCCCACCTTGCTCACAGGCCCGTGGTGCTTCTCCGAGGACGTGTCCATCTCTGCTGCCCCCACCGTGGGCGCCGGGCGGCTGCAGCCCGCGCTCTCTGAGGTCTGGCCCAGTCTTGCCAACAGCAAATGCTCGCGGTCAGTTTGTCCAGCTGGGAGCTCCCTGCAGACACCAGCTGTGTGTTCCGTCTTTCTGCCGTCGGGGTGGAGCTTCTCCTGCAGGCCGAGTGGCATTTTCAACACGCCTGAAGATCTGGCCGCAGACAGACCGAAACCGTCAGAGTTTTGGGGCGACTTAGCACAAGCGCCGCGAGCAAGACCACAGGACGCCGTGAGCGCAGATGTCTGAGGCGTGAGCGGGCGGCCTCGTGGATACGAAACCCGAGGGCGTCGTTCCAGGTCGGCGAGGGGCCAGTCGGGACCAAGGGGTAAATACTTGTCAACCCGCCCGACAGCTCGCCGCCGGGAAACGCGCTGCCCCTCAGCCCGCTCTTGTCTTCGGAAGATAAACTCTAGGAATATCCTCCGGGCAGATCAGTGTGGAACGTGAGTCAGAGCAGGAAATCAAATGTGGGAACGGAGGGGACATTCTCGGCAAGCCCAGGAGTTCAGCCGTGAGTGTTCCCTCGTGGCGGGCGGAAGGCCGCGCTTGGCTTCCGCTGATGTTTGCTCTTTAAAGCGAAGTCGGTGACCTGGGGCTCGTTCTGATTCCTTCCTGACTTCTCAGCAGCCACGAGGCCCCCGTGCGGGCGGCTGGTCGCGGGGGCCCCTGAGGGAGCCGGTTTCTGGAGCGTGGCCCCAGGAGGGGCTGTGGGGTCAGGCGGCGTGAGCCAGACTGCGGGTCCTTGGTCCATGTGTAGGGCACGTCATAATCAGCGCCACCGTCACCTGCTGCTGAATCGCGTGAGTCTCGTGTATTTCCGGCTGTAACCCCCATCGGGCACACGCTTTGCAGGCGCCGCCTCCCCCCGGGAGCTGTTCCCGTTTCGTTGGCGGATTCCTTTGCTGTGTGAAGGTCTTAGTGTGATGTGGCTGGTTTTGGTTGCTGTGTCTTTCCCCAAATTCCACACCTGGGTGAGCGCAGAGGCCATCCAGGCGAGTCTCCTCTTCCCTGGGGTCTGCGCCATGCTTTCTTGTTTCTGCACATGTCAGACGCCGGCTTCGTGGTGCTGCGATGGGGACCGTGTCTGTCTCTTTGCTCTGGTGGCGTTGAAAGCACATCTTAGCAGACACTTCCCTTGGCCAAGCCTGACTCCAGCTCCTGCAGGAGGCACAGGGCTGGATTCTGAGCCCGTTTGGAGTCTCCCCTGGGCCACCCGGCGTCTGCCCCTCGCCGATCAGCCGGGAGCTTGGGGAGAACGTCTCCCCCTTTGCTGGCCCCTTCCGTAGCCCTTCCGCATGAGGCTGAGCTGTCGTCTGCTTTAGTTCTTTCTGCAAGGAAGGCCGCGGGTGTATGTGAGCTGCAGTGGCTCAAGGCCACGGCCGGGACTGGCCTCTGAGCGAGAGGGAGGGACCCTCACTGCACGGCGCCCTCCTGCTCCCCCACTCTCAACGCCTCTGCCTGCCTGTGCTGCTCTTGGCGCCTGCAGGCCCTACATGTATAGACCTTCCCGGTGGGCTGAAGGAAGCGGCGCCCCTGGAACTGGAAGGACAATTCTCTCACAGTCCTTGAAAGGCTGAAGATATCGTTGCTCTATAGTATGTCTTTTTTAAAGATTTATTTTCTTTATGCATACAAGAAAGAGCTGGGGTGCAGGCCAGAGGTGTGGTGGGGAAAGGACTCCCCAGAGACACAGTGGGGAGCAGAACAGGCAGATTGACTGAAACACACTGCTGAGGGGAGCAGCAGGGAGACAGGAGAGGTCTGTTCCGCCAAGTGGGAATCTCCCCAGCCGGGAATCGAACTCATGCTGCAGGGGCTGCTGACAGCTTCATAGTGCTGAGACTTAGCTCCTGCGCCCCCAGGGAAGCCCTACAGTATTGGTTTTAATTAGTCCTCAGATCTGTCAGTGAAACGAGATTTCCCTTGTATGTTGTTACTGAAGCCGCTCCGCAAAGAAGAGACACCCCCACCTGGAGTCCAGCCTAATGGGAGAGGGCGGAGGGCCCCGCGCGGCGGGTGGCTCAGCGGTCCCTGCTCCCGGCCCGGCCTGTGGTCTGCGTCCGTCTCACTGACCCTATTTCTCATAAAACAGTCACAACCAGCCTTGTCCTGTGATGGAAACGGCACGTGATGCGACAGCAAACGAACCTCAGCAGCCCAGAAAATGTGGCATCGCTTGGCGTCCGTTGCTCCGTCGTTAGTAAAGAAGTTGCGTCCTTTACGAATTTTTGAGCTTACCTTCCCCTCCTAAGAATATAAATCAAACTCAAAGATCGTCATGGGCTTCTGTGGGAATGTAGTAAACTCATTTACTTAAACTGAAGGGAATAAAAAACCAATTTCCATACTTATCTGATTAGTTCACTATTTCTATATCATTAGAACGTGGCAGGCCAGTTCCTAGGGTTTACTTAATTTCAGGGGGTCATTTTCTGGACAGTCCAATCAACCTTCTACTTTACACTGCTTATAGTGTGGACAGCGAGACTGGAAATGGTGCAGGCACTGGGCGACTTCAGTAGAAACATTCCCTCATGAATCCCCTCGATTCTCCTGTGTGAAACTCGGGGTTCAGTTGCTGGTCTGCAGGCCTTGTCCCTTTCCTAGTTTCCGTGATGCCTGAAAGTGTGACCCTAGCACCAAGGCCAAGACCAACCCCTTCGTGCCATCGTCTGCTTGGTTCCAATACTCTGTTCTGGAGCAAGGTAGAATGAAACTATGAAAAAAGAAACACACTTTTGCTCTAGCAGAGAGGCTGACATGCGTGGTCTCTGCGCTAGAAAAATGAGTGAGACTCTGACAATGAGGAAACTGGAGCGAATTATTTTTAACAAATGCCTGTTGAGAAAAAGTGAAGCTTTTTTCTTGTTTTTCATTTGGGTATAATTTGGTGTGTCCTTGGGACTGATTATTTCAAAATTGCACAAATAAATTTGTAATAAGAATGTCATTAGGAGAAGAATTCATTGCCATCTGGATAATTTTTGGCCTCGGGGTCTCAATGCTGACTGGATTAATGACTTCGTATTGATTTCTGTGTGTGTACTGCTGTAGTGAAAACATGACAATGTGCTTGTGTATTGACCAGCTTTCTTCGTTAAAGACGGGGAAATTACTTTCCAGACAAGGGAGAGACAGAGAGATGTTTACAGTGTCTCCGTGTACGTGGCAAAGTCTAAACTGTGCTAAATACGATGGGAATTTCTCACAAGGGAATGTTTGCTGTCGTTTTCCTTGTTCACTTGTGCAGCTGCCAGACTAAAGACTTTAATGAAAACTCCTTTAGGGGAGTCCATCTTTGCAACAGCCACCCCCGGGGGAAGATGCCGAAAACCAGTGAGCAGGCTTTTGTTGGGGAGGGGTCCCAGCAGAGGGTTCCGAGAGATGAGATGTTCGCCATTGGCTGAGTCACTAAATGGCCTTGCAGGGGCAAGGAGCACAGCGGGAGCGGTAGGGAGCACGGAGGGAGCAGTAGGGCACTCGGAGCCATGCGGCTGGCCTGCATGCCCCACTCAGTCACTGTCGGCTCTCGCCCGAGTGTGGCTGTGGCAGTCCCACTCCCCTTCTGCTTGCCCCCCTGAAATGGGGGTTGACGTCGGTGTTAACACTTTGTGGTCCGCTCACGTATTAGTACGTGTTTTTGTCACCAGTATCAGGTGGCCGCTCACGTATTCATACGTGTTCATCTCGTCTCCGGTTTTTCACGCCACGGTGGATTGATTTGGAGCTATTAGGAGCTATGTCTTGGATCGTCCTCAGTCTAGAAGCTTTACACATCGTTTTGGGGAAAGTGTAAGGTGTTTTAGGAGAGATATTACAGTTTTTTTAATATCCAGTCGTTCAGGAGTTGTGTGTTTTAGTGAATGCTTCTGCCATTCATGCGGTGGCACAGACAATGGCCGGCCCCAGGGCTGTTAGATTTAAAGGGCGCCGGCACGCACAGTGTTACCATCAGACCGTGGTGGGGGAACATCACTCGGGGACTTGACAGATGCGGGCGGGTGAGGCTGACTTGCTGCTAGAGCATCCGGGAGACCCGGCCTCTCGCGGCCCTTACCGTTAGCCGGGGAGCGGATGCCGCCCTCTCTCACGGTCTCTGGACAGGAGCCAGAGCTGGCCAGACACCGGGACCCCCCCGCCCGGCCAGAGCGTGTCCATGCGGTTGCCCCGGGGGCCTCGGTGCGGTGCCTCACCCCTCATCGCTGCAGGCGGTGCGGTGTTGATGCGGAGATGCCGGGCATGGATGCTCTGGGGGAAGCTGAGCTTCCCTCTTTCTCTCTTTTCCCTTAATCTCCGCTGTATACTCTGTATGGCATGAAAGCTAAGGCCAGTGACCCTCGGCCGCCCGGTTAGCTGTGGTGTGGACTCTCCTCTCAAAATCATCTATGGGATTCAAGCACGAAGTTGGGCATGAAAACAAAAGCCTGCTCTTCCGAAGAGCACGTGGCCCCACAGATAAAGAGCGTGCGACGCGAGGGCGGCGGCGCCACAGACGGCCTGGGCTTGCTCAGTGTCCGCGGAAGACGCCCCGGCGCCGCGAGGAGCGGGGGGGCTGCAGCCGTGCTGGGGCCACCGCGTCCTCTGGACCGGCTGGACCTTCTTCGGGGCATGCCAGCGCCTCAGGCACCCGGCGCACCGGGCACTGCCCACTGGCCAGTACTTCCCCCTGGCCGGCACGGCCGTTCACTGTCACGCGCGTGGGGGTAGCTGTGGTGAGGAGAGCCCCGAGTGGGCCTGAGGAAGCCAGTTCTGCATCTGCTGCCAACACGCGTGGTCACTCCATGTCCGTCCAGCTGCAACTGAGTAGAACCACCTCCGCCCCCCAGACGGGGTCTCAGCGAAACCGCGTGACGCCCTCCATCCGGCTCGGAGGCCCAGCGCTGGGACCGTCTCGCTCTGTTTGTGCGAAGAGGGGGGCTGACGTGTCCCATAAATGCAGCCTGTGAGACCCCAGTAACTGCCCGCCCTGCGGGGTCGCAGGACACCTGTCAGCGGACGGGGCGTCCCGGAAACCTGACTGGGAGACGCGGCCCCTTGAACTCAGCCCACCTGTCGGGTATTCTTTTGATTCCTCTTTTCAGCCATTAAAAATTTAAAAGTCATTCTTTGCCTGCAGGCTGTGTAAGGACGGGGGCAGGATATAGTTTCCTAACCCTGCATTGCCCTGAAGATGATAAAGGGGTGGATGAAATCAGAAGGGCCCAGAGCGCAGCGCCTCTTCAAGACGGTGGGGGATGGGGTGCAGGGCGCATTTGGGGGCTAGTGAGAGCGCTGCTGAGTCAGAGATCTGCAGCGCGAGACGGCTGGGTTTCTATTCAATATGCAAAACCAGAAAACTGTGGAGAGCTTTGGGGGTCTCCTGTGTGGCGTCTGGGGAGAAGGGGCCGGCGTTTGGCAGGAGAGGAGAGGGCGGCAGGGCCCAGCTCCGCTCTGCCGCTGCTTCCCTGGGGCCGGGGTCAGCGATGGGAGCAGGAAAGCAAACATCTCTGTTTTGCTTTGCTTTCCCTGCGGACAGGAAAGCCGCTCTGGCCTGCATGCTGCGTGGCCCTCAGCGTGAGCGCTGCTGTGGGTGGCCAGCGCCCACTGCCCCGACCCCGGGCGGGCGTCTCCTCATCTGGCCTTGAGGACAGCCCTGCACCACTGCCTGCCTTCCGCGTCTCCAAGCCCCAAGCTGCGAAAACCCGCAAAGCGAGCGCCCGGGCCGGCCTCCCCTTCCCCCGCGCGCCCGGGCGGAACCGCGGCCCAGTGGACCCAGGGCGCGGTGAGCCCGGCCCGCTCCGCGACGCTCCCTCTCCTCCGCAGGGGATGGCGGCGGTGCTGGGCGCTCCGAGGAGAGCGAGGACGGCGGGGTCCCGGGCGGAGGGAGCGCGGGGAGGGTCCTTCGGGCAATCGCGGGCGCTCAGCCCCCACGCGCTCCCAGGCGCGGACGGCCCCTCCGAGGGCCCGCACGGCCAGAGCCTCTTCCGCTGGGGGACAACGCAGCCCTCCGCAGGGCCACCTCGCACCGCGGCGCCCACGGGCCACGCGCGCTCCCCGGGAAGATGCCCCGGGCTCAGGCCGCATCTTCTAGGACGGCGTGAACGGCGCCCTGCTTACCTCGAGGCGCCCCCGAAGACACCGGGAAGCCGATGACCAAAACACCAGCGAAACAGGCGTTGCCCTCAGACTGCGCGTGTCCGCGTCAGACAGCGCGTTGCGAGCCAAACGGTGACGGCCGCTGGGGAAGAGCAGGGGTGAAGCAACAGTCCCCCAGAAAGTGCCCCCCAGCACCTTCTTTTTTTTTTTAATATTTATTTATTTATGCGCACAAGCTGGGTTGAGGCAAGAGGTGTGGGGCGGCGAGAGGGTTCACCAGAGACAGAGTGGGGAGCAGAACAGGAGGATCAGAAACACACTGCTGAGGGGGCAGTGGGCGAGGCAGGAGAGGTCTGCTGCACCATGTGGGAATCTCCCTGGCCGGGCATCGAACTCGTGCTGCAGCCGCGGACAGCTCCACAGCGCAGCGCTTAACCAGTTGTGCCACCAGGGAGGCCCTAAAAATACATTCTTTAGGAGTTTATAAACTTGGCTTGAACTTCTGAAGCGTGTGCTGTTTGGGTAACGCAAGAAAGGATTTGTCCACAGGCATGAGAATGTCTGGGGGTGATAGATGTTTACTTCTCCTAACTCTATGTTGAGTAAACAGCTGGACATGTTCATTATTAAAACTCACTGATTGTTCATTAAAGACCTGGTGTTTCTCTCTATGTGTGTGACACACACACACACACACACAGATCAGAGAAACAGAGCCCTGAAAATATCCGTGGATCTAGCCGTCCCTGCAGCAAGACGTGATTTGGGCATGTGCGTTGCCAGAATCCCTGAGGCAGAGATCAAATTGTGTCCTTGTTATTCAGAAGCAAGAGAGTCCCAATGTAGATTCCTACCTGAGGTCTTTTGCTCTGAGCCAAGGGCCACGTACTTTGTCTGTGGGTGTGAACAAGCCCATTTACTCCCACGCCCGGTGGAGAGGAAACTCCCGTCTCAGTGGGAGCTGGGCTTTGTGTGTGTGGGGGGGTGGGTTGAGGCCGGGCCGAGCTGGCTGGCAGTGCTGGGAGCATCGCCGTGGCGTCTGGCAGATCCTGTGTCTCAAGGAATTGAAAGGATGCCCTTGCTCAGGCACATCCTTCCCCCAGGGTCGCCGGGCCAGCCCTAAAACCGCATTTAGAATGGCCGTGGTCCTTTTCTCATGCCACCCATGCACGGACAGCCCTTCAGACTGCTGCAGGGTGGGGGTGTAATTTCCCATCGGGTAGCCGGGAACATGCTAAGATGCCATAGCTCTGGGTTATTTTTCTAAGTAGAATAGAGGTTTGCTCAGACCCTTGTTACCGGTTTTCATTTTCTTTTAAAAGGGCTGCTCTTGCCCTAGGGGCAACAGAACTACAAAGACCTGCGATCTCTGTACAGGAACAGCACTCAGATACAATTTAATCTCGCGCTTCAGTCAATTCTCCTACCCGCAGCTGCTTTTGTACTTAGACATTTCTAAGCACAGGAAAAGTGATCAATAGTTGCCTCGGTTTCATAACTCTAGTGAAACCGTCACAGAAGCAAGATGCAGCTTAACTGAATTTGAATAGATAATATTTGATTTCTACCCAGAGGGAGCAAACTGAATTTATTTTTAAATGCCTGGTGTTGGGTCCTTAATCTTCACAACAGCTCCCAAGAGGGTGATTATTAGCCGCAGTTGTGTAGGGAAGGGAACATGTTCGTTTTCTCTAAATAGGTGTCAAATATTGTTTGTCAACTGATCGTGGCAAGGACGTTAAGTGATTTACTTGAAGGCCGTGGCCTGGCACTGGCTGGAGAAGACGCTTCTCTGTCAGGGTCTGTGAACCTGAGGTTAGCATTTTCAAATAAGGAGACTGGCTCTGGGCTGTCAGCCTCCTTCCCTCCCCTCCCCTGCTTCCACTGCAGCGTGTTCTCAGGTCAGGGCTGGGCTCGTGGTGGTTGCTCCGGTCAGAGCTGGCCGGGGTCACTGCAGACACTCTGGAGGGGCAGGCCCACAGCCCTTTGCGTGGACAGCGTCTTCTTAGACAAGATTGGTCACTGAGGGAAAAGCTGTCTTCAGGAAACAATAAGGGATTTCTAGAATTAGGGAGCTATCAGGATGAGAAATAGTTAAGATGAGGCACAACTATAGTCACACAGGAAGAAAAGCAGACGAATAGGAGCTGGAAATCCAGGGGAAGGCAGTGCTCACTGAGGACAGCACCTCGGAGGCCAGAAAATCCGGGTTCACGCCTGTGTGAGTTAAGTGGTATTAGGTAAATGCCTCAAAGGCCTTACCTTTAAAGCACAAATTATGTATCTGATGCTGTTTCAAGGATTCAGCAATCTATATAAGGTAATGGTCAGATGTCTGGTATACAGTAGGTGCTCAATAAATGTTGGATGATCATCATGATCGTGTTTGATGGAATAAAGCCGCAGTAGCTGAGGATCCTAGGGAAGGAAGCACTGATGTTTGAGGAGCTTGGGTCAGCTTTGAGGAGCCCCACTTGGTGCCCCCCAGCTTCTTAAGAGACAGGTGTGCAAACTGGCCCTGGCTAATGCACCTGACGCTCTCCAGGGTTCCCTAAGGGCCCTCCTCTGCTGCCCTGTCCACTCTTGTCCTCCCAAGAACACCCCACGTGCTTCTTCATCCTCATCAAACTGTCACTCACTCAGTGCAGACACACTTTCAACTGTTCCAGAGGCCAAAATCTCACTGAATGAACTTACATAGGAGTTTTTGATCAGAATTCTTTCCTTTTAGCTTTTTCATTTTAGAAGATGTGGATTTATCTAAATGTCTTCGTTTATGTGTCAGTGGGATAAGGTGAAGTCACGACTTCCACGTAGAGTGAAGAGATATTTTCACGAGGGTGGCTGCTGTCTTACCCCATGTGTTGACAGCTAGCGGAGCTTTAATAACTTTCATTTATAGATGTTCCCATTAAACAACTGAACATTTTTAAAATTATAATCTTTTACCCAGATTATTATGAATTCTGAGAATTCTGTGTGTCTTCACACAAGCCATCCAATTTTTCTGGTTTATTTAATATGTTAATTTGCTACCGCAATGTTATACAGCCCATGTAAGGCAAGGCTGAAGGAAGCTTTAAGAAGAAATTTTCATTTGGTGACTGGCTAACCTAACCTGGCCCTCCTCTAAAAGTAGGAGTACAACTGCTAATGGCCATAGTAGCCGTCCGTCTTGATTACTGCATGACGTTGTTGCACAATCCATGAAAAGATTGATGGGTTTGAACTGTGGGTACTCAAGACTTTGAGGGAAGTGTCAGCCGCTGGACTTCAGCACCATGGAGAGAGGCAGGAGCCCACTCTCTCTTTTCTGTCCTTTTCAGAATTGTTGCTGTACCTGTGACTGGGCAAAAGCTGTGCACACAGCAAGCTATTTGGTCATTGTGCAAAGCGACCTATTTGATCTGCTTATTTTCTTCTTTTGAAAATCATCTCCTATTTTCTCGATAGCACATTTATGCTTTGCTCTTCCAAAGAATCCCTTAGAAGCACAGTTAAATGTGTTGAGACAAAGGCAGTGGAATCCCACATCTATTTAAAAAAGTCATTTTTCAGATCTAGGGCTGCTTCCTTTTCTTAACTTAATGCAGAACTGTAGAAATGTGTACTTTTTAAAATAGAGCTACATCAAATCACCCTAGAAGATGTAAGGGAGCTTCGAAATGTGCCAAGAATATTTGACAATTTACATTAATATGTCTAGTGACTGTGCTGGGAAGGGATTTTTGTCTGTCAAATTCCCATAATAATTGGTTCACCATCTTCCGTGAAGTTTATTAATAACTTATATTTGTCTCAAGGACCCTTGGCGTTTGGGGTTTCATCTAAGCGGTTCTGGCTGTTTGCAGATGACCCTATGGTCCGTGGCAGGCTTTGATTTGAAGTCTTGCCGAAGCACATGTTCAAACTCAGCACTCAGGCAAGCCGACGTGTGGAGATCAGTCGTGGAGCTGATGGGTGGTTCTAGCTCCTGCCTGACACCCTCCTCTCATCACTCTTGTATTATGTTCTCTCCTCGCTGCAAATGTGGCAGTTCTTCTGTGGTAACTGAAACCTTCACTTCTTTGTGGAAAGTGGGCCATAAATCAGAGGGAAATCTTCAATTAAGTTTAAAAGGTTAACAACACAGTGTGAGGTGAAGCAAAAAGTAAACCCAGTGAAACATGACTCCAGAGAAATTCGAGAATCTGTACAAACTGGCACTTGCACACTAAGGATTTCTGAAGGCAATGGTGTGCCCGTTCATCATTATAGGGGTTTGTTTCATGGGAGAGACGTGTCCGACTCAGATTCCGGTGCTGGCTGACTGGGGGTGCGCTGACTGTCCTGGGCTCCATTCTGGCACTGTCTGCATGTTCGCTCGCCTCCTTTCCTACCACCACCAGAAAGAAACTGTAAAATCAATGGAGAAGTTCCCTTCAGTTGCGTATCCAACATCCATCTTTATTTTCTTCTCATTTCCCATCAGAAGTACAGTTTTATTTATACAGTTCTCCATTAAACATCCATATTCTTTGATGTCTGTGTGGGACACTCATTATTCTAAGCCAGTTTTTGGCATTTTTCCTGGACTCTTTCTTGGTCCTTAGCCTCTGCATTAAATTAATCCTGTCCAGTGAAGATAATTGGGGACATTTTTCTCTGTATCGTGTCCTTATCTCCTTGCCGCTCATCCTCTCTCTCACCCTACATCCCCTGAATCTGCCTTCCTCATTCACATGTTCACTCACAGATGCTCGATAGCAACATGAGATAATGTAGTCCTGATTGTCCTAATAGCTACCTAACTTGGCATCAGAAGAGGAACCTACTGTGGGGGGGATCTTGAAGAGCCCCCTAAAGCAGGATGTCGAGGATACTGGGGTGAGCTATTGTGCCTTTAGTGTCTCCATGGTCACTTACTGAACCACACAAAACTCTAAAATTCCAGGCACGTGAAAGGATGTATTCTTTATATCTTAAACTTACTTGAACTGAGACAGTATATTATGTTTGTGGAAAATAAGCTTTTCTAACGACTATGCTCACAGAAGGTAGGACCGCTGTCATTTTCTTTCTGCCTTAAAGTACCTGGCAGTGTTTTCCATTAAAAAGTATTTGTTGGGCCTCCCTGGTGGCGCCACCGTTAAGCGCTGTGCCGTGGAGCTGTCGGCAGCGGCGACGCAAGTTCGACGCCCGGCCGGGGAGAATCCCACATGGCGCCGCAGACCTCTCCTGCCTCGCCCGCTGCTCCCCTCAGCAGTGTGTTTCTGATCTGCCTGTTCTGCTCCCCACTCTGTCCCTGGTGAGCCCTCTCGCCCCCCATGCCTCTGACCTGTACCCGAGCTTGTATACATAAATAAATAAATCTGTAAAAAAAGTATTTGTTGATAACATTTCTATGAATTCTGCTCTAGGTATACCTGTTTCTTTATGAGTAAACTTGCCTCTTCCACCAAACCCGTCCTCCCCTTTCAATAATCCTCTTGGCCAGTCCTCCAAAAGTCCCTGTACATTTTTAGATATTAGTTTTAAATCTGTATAAACAAAATCTCGAAAATGAGAAACTTAACCAAAACTTAATTGCAAATGTGAAAAAATATCCTATCAAGTCACTTCGCCTGCATCGTGGCAGGAGGAGCTGTTGGCATGCACCGTGGTTTTGTCCACGCAGTAGCCAAGATGCCTATAAACCTGTTCAGCTCAATGAAACAAGTAATTAATTCACCAGAGGAAAACCAGGTGTTTGAACTGATCAGCCAGGGTAGTAGGAACGACAGCTCCACCCTTCCTGCGGGAACAAACCAGGCTGGACGTTCATCCTCAGCCTGGGGATAGGAAGCAGCGAGGATGTCACCCCGCGGGCGGCCTCAGCTGGTTCTGTTGTCCTGGAGACACAGCCCCAGCCAGCGCTGGGGGCCAGATTCACTCTTCCAGCCACAGTAAAGTGGACAGTGTTGGACGTTCCGGAGGACGAGAGGGAGAGAAGATGCTTTCGTGCGGCCATAGAGCCACGTGCCCACGTCTTGTCTTTGCGAAGGGTGGCCGGGATGTTCCCTGCCGGACGGCCCCGCGGAGGGGCTGCGCAGAGAAGTCCCTAAAGCGCCAGCACGAAGCACCGTGAGGAGGGGCCCGGGCATCACGGAGTGATGCGAACATGGCGCTCTCGGAATGTGGGGAGCATGGCGGAGACCTGCTGCAGGAGGCGGGCGGTGAGGCTGGCAGACTTCAGTGAAGATGCTTTGACGGGACGTGCAAGCCAAGGGCTCGTTTGTTCCGTGGCTTGTGCTGTTCCCAGGTGGATTTTTGTTTTGCATACTTACTAGTCTTTTCTAATGTATACTCTTTTAAAGATTTATTTTTATTTATTTGTGCGTACAATAACTGGGGGGCAGGGCAGAAGTGGAGGGGGGTGAAAGGAATCCCCAGAGACAGAGTGGGGAGCAGAATAGGCAGATCCACTGAAACACACTGCTGAGGGGAGCGGCGGGGAGACAGGAGGGGTCTGCTGCGCCCTGTGGGAAGCTCCCTGGCCGGGGATCGAACTCGTGCTGCAGTGGCTGCGGACAGCTTGGTAGGCTGAGACTTAACCCCTGCGCCACCAGGGAGGCCCCTGAACGCCATCTCTGCCTGTTACTTCTTGTTTGTACTTATTAGCGCATCTCCTAAGTTCAGTTCTTGAGCTGGAGGTTTGTGATGTTGGCTCCTGGGTCCCAGCTATGAATAAAAATTCCCCTTTGTTGTACCTTTAACAATGCTTGACTTTTTCAGACTTCTTAAAATTTTGCAGTTGGGTGTGAAACTGTATCGTAGTGGTTTGATTTACACTTTCTTGTCGGTAGTTCAGTGGAGCAAGTCTCGGGCCTGTGTCAGACCCTCTAGTTTCCTTTCCTGCAATGACAGTCCTGGGCCTCTTCCTCTGCACTGTTTATTCAGTCTCCTGGTGTTGTTTTGCTCTGGTGCTCTTTCTAGCCACAAATCCTGCCACTTTCCAGCATTGTGATCCTGGGTGACCTGTTCATTTCTTCTGGGACAGCTTCCTCCTCCACAAAACGGGAGAAACAAGCACCCCTCAGAGTTCGTCTGAGGATTGGTTGAGTCTGCTGTGAGGTTCTTGGAACCTGTAGTCTGGCGTTTACTCAGGACTGCCTAGTCTGCTGCTGCTGTGTTACTAGTTTCAACTTCTGGATCCATTTATTTACTGCTATACTGTTGTGATAACGAGCTGCTTCCTAGTGTGACAGTAATTTTCCTGCTTACTAGTTTGCTGTTTAACTATGTTTGGGGGCATCTCCTTTCATATTCGAAGCCTTAACTTCCATCTTGAGGAACTTGAAGTTCACCTTTATGGTCTGCAATTTTAGTGCCTCATTGAAGAAAGGGTTGCCTAGCCTGATGTACAAAATGGATTCTCTTGTTTTTCCGTACATTCTTTGTACTTCACATTTCAAATTTTAATTCACCTGGACACGGTGGGAGTAGGAAGCCAGTTTTATCCTCTCTCTGTCTGAAGAGCAAACTGCCCAGGCCTCACTCTCGAAGGGTCTCTCCTTGCTGGCTTGCTGAACCCCCTTCTCTGTCTGCCCCAGGCCTCCCAGGGCTATGCTGAAGCCTCTGTTTCATGCTGCTGATCTCTCTGTTCTCACTTTTCAGCCTTTCATCTCTCACAGTTGTCTTTCTTGAGAATCTTCCTGTTGGGAGTTCCAGGAAGTCTTCTGTGCTCTCCTCTTTATGACTTGGCTCCACAAAGCTGGGAGCCACTTACATATCTTGGATGCTTATGATCTTTTCTTGCACATTTTAAAGGCTCAAGTATCTAGGGAAAGAAATTTTAATAAGGAACACAGTTAAAATTTATAGTGTGCCTATTACAAGCCTTTAAAATACTCCAGAGTCTATTAAATGCCCAGGAAAAATAAAAAATGCCCCTTTTCTTGGTATTAGAAATTAGATGTCTTGAAATGACAGTGTTGCCTTTCCTGTTCCGGGCAAACACTGCAGTCTCCTTGGCTGTGCCAGTCACGATGCCCGCACCCCTTCTCGCCGGAGAAAAAATACACCACATTTTCCACATTCGAGTCTGCGGTGGATTGATTTGTTGCCATGGACTTTAAAAGTCCATTAAGTGCAGGAGTCAGAAATAGTGAATTAATTTGAAATCCTGTGTTGGTATGGAAGCGAGGAAAGTATTTATAAAGCCATTAATCATACTTCAAAATATTCTTGAAAATGAATCAGAAGACAGATGCAATAACTGTTTTTTCATTTTGCTCTCCCCTTAGAAGTCTCAGCACTTTGGAAAGTCTTATTTAAATGTTGCGAATATCACTTGTTTTCCATCTCCTTTATTCGGATAAATACATCTTGTCATGGAGCCATCTGTGCCGCCCTGAGAGTGTGTCGTTGCCTAACGTGAGGCCTGAGCCTCGTCTACATGGGCAAGAAACACAAACCAGTGAAGGGTGGAATTGTCCATCAGGTCAGACATCCCGACACGGAGACGGTCTCTGAAAACACAGCCCCTCCCGGCTACTGAGGTTTGCGATGGCCCGCATTTCTCGAAGCAACATTTTGTTACTCTTCATGCTAGAGTTCCAAGAGAAGAAAGCACAAGATGGCATGTAGACATTGAAGGGAAATCTGTGTTGTTTGAGTCCGGGAAGGAAATAATGCGGAGAGGCGGTATTCTTGACTTACTGGTTTAACGCATGACTAATTTTTCTGCCATCATTATTGCTGGTTCAGTTTCCAGAGTCAAGTTTGAATTCATTCACCATAAGGGTGCCAGTGTCATTTTAAATATGGTATTCAAGGGCCTCCCTGGTGGAGCAACGGGCTAAGTCTCAGCCTATGAAGCATCCGCAGCCATAGCAGCACAAGTTCGATCCCCTGCTAGGGGGCTTCCCACACGGCACAGCAGACTTCTCCTGCCTCACCCGTTGCTTCCCTCAACAGTGTATTTCAGTAGATCCACCTGTCTGGCTACCCACTCTGTCTCTGGGGAATCCTATCACCCCCCACACCTCTTGCCTACACCCCAGCTTATGCGCATAAATAAATAAATCTTTTTAAAAAATGGTGTTCAAGGGCCTCCCTGGTGGCGCAGCGGTTAAACGCTGCGCTGTGGAGCTGTCAGCAGTGGCGACACCAGTTCGACGCCCGGCCTGGGAGATTCCCACATGGCACCGCAGACCTCTCCTGCCTCGCCCGCTGCTCCCCTCAGCAGTGTGTTTCTGATCTGCCTGTTCTGCTCCCCACTCTGTCTCTGGTGAACCTTCTCGCTGCCCCACGCCTCTGGCCTGTACCCCAGCTTGTGTGCATAAATAAATAAATCTTCCAAAAAATGGTGTTCAAGATTCAGCACCTATTCCTAACTAAAAAAAAAAAAAAAAAAAAAAAAAAAACCAAAGCAAAATAGGATTAGAAGACAACTTCCTAAATATGATGAAGCCTGGAGCAGAAACCAGGAGTGAGTGTCTTATTAAATGGCATTGTTGCGCAGACCAGGCCTGTGTTCCAGCCACTATCACCACTGTAACTCAGCACCATTTGGGGAGTTCCAGTTAATGCACAAAGGAAAACAGCACTAAGGCAAAGACATTTTTTATTTTTTACAGATGATATTACCACATACTTCCCAAATTAAAAGAAATGTAAAACAAGAGAATTCAGTCATCAGCTCAAGATAAATACCATAAAATCAGCAATATGTTAGCAATAACAAGTTAGAAATTGAGTTGGGGAAAAAAATCATTCACCATAGACAAAATCCAAAGACCTTAAAATAAGTGAGCAAAAAGGGCGCCAGGCCTGCTTGAGGCAGCGGACACAGTCGCTTGAGGAGCACTGAAGGGCTTGGGTGAGCGGAGTGGGCAGCTAACCCCCTCGCGCGCGCCGGTCCTTTCCCGCCGGTCAGCATGTGCCTCTGCTCCGGTGCTGGCCGATCGGCGCAGGCTTCCATGCGGCGCCTCCTGTTTCAAAGCGGCCTCATGAGCTGGAAGCCGGTGCCCCCGTGGCGATGTGTCACCTGCAGTACATCCCTGCTGACGTGAGCACTTTGGAAGCGGCTGCACAGCAATAGAAGACATTTAAATCTGTAGGAAAGGTTAGTGTCCAGCGGCCAGTGGCTTTCAGCTGCAAGGCAAACGCCCATTGTCAACTCCAACTTTACCTGAGAGGCTCAGTCTGTATTTCTTTAAATGATTGAAACAGCAAGTGCTTTGAGTAACTAGCTCTAGATCGGTTTTGCTTCCTAAGGGACTGGCACGTGGACAGTGCCTTAAATTCATCGATGGGTTCCCCTGGGATTTGGCTTTGCGTTTCTAGTTCGAGTTTGGTTCCCACAGCTGGAGCTGTGTCTCCCGATTCCTTGGCACGTCTCGGGCACCCGGGCAGTCTGCCGACCCAGTGGGCACTCACGAAGTGCTTGATGGGCAGTGAAGCTGGTATGGCACCCAGCACTACAGTCAGCTGTGGGTCTGAACAGCAGCATCTAAAGGACCGGGTGACCTCACCAGCACTGCCCTGGCCGCCCCGAGAGAGGGTGCGGACCCCACCCAGTTTGGACTCCACTCTAGACCGGTGATGCCACACAGCCTTAGGGGCAAAGGGAAAGGCTTCCTCCTCGATCCTGACATCTTCTGGGGAGACCAGGTAGGTGCCCAGGCAAGTCTGAACTTGGCCTAAGAGACTGGATTGGGGTTTTCTGATGGGGCTGGGGCTGGGGTGAGGGCTCCCTCACAAGAGCTTGGATTTGGGTGCTTTGAACCCCCAACTGGGGCTGGAGGCACACCCGGCTTTCCTATTACTTGCCCCCCAAGAGAGACTGAAGAAGACAATAGCCGGGTGATGGCTGAGAGCTGCAGGGAGCAAACTGCACAAACGGGGCGTCCGTCACAGCTGCGTGATTCTGCCGTTGGGAAGCGAGAGGTCACTTGCCTGGCTGGTCAGCTGCAGGGTGCTGAAGGACTTTGCCCTTGACCTTCATGTGGGAGATGAAGGTCAGAGACAAATCAATAACTTGCTTAGCTCAGAAACGTGGGGATTTTGAGGCAGGTGTGCCAGCTGGCAAATAGCATTTAAGTTTGAGAAGGCTGTTTGGCTGTTGTGACATTGACTTTCCGTGTCTGACAGGGCTGTAAGTATTTAACTAGCTAATTTTCACCCAACACTTAACACACTGAATAGCACATGGGAGGTCTGAGAAATGACATCTTGTTGCTATTATTCAGAGAAAATGTGGAAAGTGAGACAGGTATTAAGAAGCCAAGAGCTAAATAAATAGAAGACCTAACATCCTGAAAGTGTCAGTGCTTCTCACACTGTTACACACTGTTTTGGGGGTTTGAGATAAATGGTAAAACAGGCCAAGTCCCTGCTCATTCTTGCAGAGGACTTAAGATACGCACACAAATAACTGCCTAGTCAGATAATATCCACATTATTCCAAATGAGAGTATGAACCCATGGGAATGTTTGGGGGAAATAATGTTCCAGGCTAAGGAATTGGAAAATGCGAAAACTTCAAGGCAGCTAAAAACAAAGCAATTTTTAAAACCATTTTGTTGTATAATATATCACGACTTTTTACATTTTTTTTTGGCATAAAAGTAGAATCATAAAGGCAGCCTGACTGTCTCCTTGCATTTTCCTGCTTAGTAAAACATCGTTGAAACAACCACAGGCTCCTCATAAAGAGGCCGTCGCAGCGCGCCTGCTGGAACAGCTTCAGGCTTGCTCAGCTCTTCAGTTCAGCTCAAGGTATTGGGATCCGCAGATTGGGTGAAATTTGACATTTAAATATCCCAGTATCTGTACCAGTTCCTGACTGTATCGGAGATTCCTGAAACAACCCTAAAAAGATAAACCAGGCCAAGTCCCTGACCGTTCCTGTGGCGGACTTGAGACAAATACACAAATAACTGCAATCGAGTGAACGAATATTTAAGCAGTAATCACAGGTGAATAACTCTAGAGTCTCACGGTGATCCAAAATGTTGGTGGCAACATTGGGAATAAGACCTCTGTAGATAAGTTAAGCGGGATGTTGATTGGGACCTTGGGAAGTGAAGCAGCGAAGCACGTGATGGAGGAGAACATTCCAGGCTGAGGACCATAGGAGCAGAATCCCTGAGGTAGGGCTGTGGCTGATGTGCACAGAGCAAAAAGACCTGTAGGGAGAAATAGGTGGTGTGTGTGTGTGTGTGTGTGTGTGTGTGTGTGTGTGTGTGAGAGAGAGAGAGAGAGAAAGAGAGAGAGAGAGAGAGAGTGAGAGAGAGAGAGAGAGAGAGAGAGAGAGTGAAAGAGAGAGGGAGAGGGGGAAAGGGGGAAGAGGAGATAGCAGGAGCTTGAGCTCATGTGGGCTCTGCAACCGCAGACAGATCACATATGGTCTGGAACTGTGTCTCTGACTTTGGCTTTGTTCTGTGATTGTGTCTTAGGGAAACATTGAGCTGAGAGTGTTGGGACCTATTTTAAAGTGTTACTCTGGGTGCTATGTGGGAAATAGATGTTAGGTGGCACCATTAAAAAATGACACAGGATACTAGTTAGAAAGCAACTGACATAGAACAAGAACAAGACAATGGCTCCCTGGATGGGGTTGATGACTGGAGACAAGGGAGTGACAAGGACTATTAACTGAGGGAGAACCCCTTGGGTTTTCTAGTAAATCTGATGTGAGATGTGAGACGACTCCTCAGATGACTCCTCAGTGGTTTAATTGTAAATGACTTAGCAAGTAAATGTCAGAACCATTGAACAAAACAGAAAATCCCTAGGAATAAACATCATTTGAGCAGACACAGGAATGTAGAGCCAATGTAGGGAAGTTCCTCTGGAGGGTTTCTCAGCAGGGACGATGTTAGCTGTGGGCTTGTGCATGATCTGTGTGATGTTGAAGTATTTTACTTCTGTCCCCATTTAATTGAGAAATTTTTTTTTTCACAAATGGATGTTGGATCTTGTCAAATACTTTTTCTACATCTGTTGATACGATTATGTCATTTTTATCTTTTGTTGTGGTGAAACACATTGATTTATTTGTGGATGTTGAACCATCCTTGCCTCCCTAGGATAAATCTCACATGACCAAATTGTATGATCCTTTCATTGCGTTGTTGAATTTCATTTGTTAAAATCTTGTTGAGGAATCTTGTGTCTGTTTTTCATCATGGTTATAGCCTGCAGTTTTCTTCTTTTGTGATCTCTTCGTCTGCTTTTGGTCTCAGGGTAGTGTTGGTCTCATAAAATGTGCTTGGAAGCTCTCATCCTTCCTTGGTTTTCAGAAGAGTTTAATGAAGTGGTAATTTCTTATGACCTTCTTGGAGGGCTGGCTGGCAAATAGTGTTACAGTTTTAAATGTGAATGTCCTTTAACCCAGCAATACTGCACTTAGAATTTTAAAACAAAATTTATTGAATATTTAAATAATCTGACCATTGGTTGATATTGGTTGATAATGGTTCTCTCTGGGAATTTTTCATATCTGTTTACCCCCTTGAATATTATGTGACTTTTTAAAAATGTGTATCTATGTGTGTGAATAAGCAAATAACATGGTATTTGTCAAGGCGTTATTTATAATAGCACAAACCTAGAAACAGCCTAAGTGTGCATTAAAAATCGATTGGTTATATTAAGATATATTCATCTAGCAGCATACTTAACTGCCAGGTGAGGAACGCAATCAAACTATATGAAGTAATATTGCAGGAATAACTGTGATGTGTTAAGTGTGCATAGGTGAGGGGGAGGGGCCATAAGGGATGGTGTGTATGCTTTGAATCAGTGTACGGTGATAGATTTATAAACTTCTAGAAAGTTATACACAACACTTGATAATGGTTCTCTCTGGGAATTTTTCGTATCTGTTTACCCCCTTGAATATTATGTGACTTTTTAAAAATGTGTCTCTGTGTGTGTGAATAAGCAGTAAAAACAATTTGTTTCGGGTAGTTCATTTAAAGAAAAAGCATCCCCATCCTCTGCTCACAGTTGAGAGGAAACATTTTGGTGAATAACTTCGTATAAACTCTTGATTTAGACAAAGTCCAAACTAGGTCACTTCAAATGCCCGTGACCCCAGCGCTGGGCAGACTGTCCTGCAGAGTAAGTAGGTCTCCAGTTAACAGGAGGCCTCCAGAGACACGCTTACTTGGTATGCAAAGAAAATCCTCCCACCCCCTTCTAGGTTCTTATAGGCCAGCAAATAACCAGTGATCAGATCGATTTATAGGAGGAAAAAAGAAGTTTAATATTGATGTGTTTGCCTAAAGTACCCAGGTCCAGGCAGCTTCACAGCTGAGACAAATGGAGGAGGAAGGGGAGGTCCGAGGGGGCTGCCAGGGAAGCAGCCAACAGAGGTGGGATGGACTTAGCTCTGCCTTCTCCATCACCAGCACTGAGGACACGGGTCTGTCCCACCGTGAGGGCGATGCCCTTACAGAGACTTTCCTGCCTCCGTGCAAATGTCTCTCTTAAAAGACAGCTCCACTCAGCCTGCAGGGTCCCTACTATGAAATAAGCCAAAAGAAGACATTTCAGAATGGTAGACTTTTGTCCCCTACAGTTTTAATCAGAATTTTGGACTACATTTAGATCATCTCAGAGGAGAAAAATATTCAGTTGACTAGAATGTAAAATTTAAACCAAGTTTGTTCAGAGGTGAGATTAGAATATGTATTACCAGGAAATACCTAAGCAGAAGAGACGTTTCTCTGTGACTCTCATAAAAAGAACATCATAATAAAGCATAATTAAACATTGATAATCTTTTTCAGAAAAAAAGATAGGCTTCATGGTGAGATGTAGGAAATTTATTAAATTAAAAAAAGACTTCAGCAGATTTCATTAAAAGCTACAACTCTAAGTTCAAGAGCAGAAATGTCTCTAGCTTTTAAAATTTAATTTGGTTTATTATGAGAGAAATAATTAAAATGTAATTTGAAATCACCAACTTTCATTTTCTTAAAGTCAAACAATAGCCAGAGGGAAAGGGCTAAGAAGCAAATGTGGGATTAAAAAAAATACCTAGGGGTCTACACACTCATCAAAATGAACCTTTCTTAGGAACCTGGAGGTGACTCCCATTTCAAATATGAGCCGTACTGGACTTTAAATGGCGCTAAGTAGCCCGGCCCTGGCTTCTCGTGCATCTCACTTCAGGGATCTCTGAGCTGTTGAGGCCTCGCTGGGTTACACGTAACCAATACTCAAGTCACACTGACGCCAGATGGAGAGGAGGGAGGCGGACTCGCTGCCCTACTGCGTGCCAGGCTGTGGTGGATTCTGCTTTGGCCCCTCCCTCAGCCTTCGCTCCCTCCCTCTGCCTTGCTGCAGCCTCAGATCTCTTGGGAGGAAACCCCCCCAGCTGCTCCAGGCTGCCCGGCCCTCGGCTCGCGTAGGCAGAAGTGCTTCCGCTCAGTCACTTGGGCCAACCCCCAAGAGGAGGTGTCAGGGTGATGCTGGGTAATGGAATCGCGTTCGGCCTTTGTCCCCACTCCTGCACAGAGCTGCCAGGATCCAGCATCCCCTCACTGGGAGAGGTTGGGGAGCACTTAGGGTGGAGGCTGGTTGTGGGGTGAATCCAAGTTGTGAAGAGTCGGAGCGTCCGTCCCCACCCCCAGGCCTGCAGGGAGGGCAGAGGGAGCTCCGTACCCCTGGTCCATGGCTTCGTCAGTTCTGCCTGCGAGATGCAGCCTCCACGAAAACCCAGAAGGTTGGGGTTCAGGGTTTCCGGCTGGGTGAGCCCTGGAGGGGCTGGTCGCTCGGAAGTCCTGAGACTCTGTACTCCCCTTTTCTTCCCCCCACCAGCCACTTCCCCACACTCTCTCCCACCTGGCCGTTCTGAGTCCCCCCTTTTTAAGATTTATTTACGCATACAAGAGCTGGGGTGCAGGCCAGAGGTGTGGGGGTGAGAGGACTCCCCAGAGACAGAGTGGGGAGCAGAACAGGCAGATCCACTGAAATCCACTGCTGAGGGGAGCAGCAGGGAGACAGGAGGGGTCTGCTGCACCCTGTGGGAAGCTCCCTGGCCAGGGATCGAACTCGTGCCGCAGTGGCTGGGGACAGCTTCACAGTGCTGAAACTGACCCCTGCGCCCCCAGGGAGGCCCCCTGAGCCCTTTTTGGATGACCCGGCCGTCTGGCCAGTGAGCTCTTTCTTTGAGTTCCTCGGTGCCAGTGCCTGGGGGGGCCTCCCCGGTCAGCCGTAGGCCAGAGCACAGGTGTGGGTGAGTTTCCTGGAGGAAGTGAGGTCTGAACCTCCCTCGGGGCTTGGCAGTGCCTTGAGGGCCAGGGAGAAGAGGGCAGGAGGGAAGGGGGGTGCAGGGGAAACTCAGCAGAGTCGGGCCCAGCTGGCTCTCAGGCGTCCTGGCCAGACTGCGGGCGTCACGCTCTTGTTCGCTGCTGGGACCTCCGGGGAAGGCCTCGCCATCAGGCCTCCGCGCTGGGCTGCGGTCAGCTTCCCTCCAGAAGCTGCTGGCCACTTGTGTTGAGGGGTTTTGTGTTTTCTTGTTTTGTTTCATGTTGATTCCCTTTAATCCACTTATCCCACCACTAGAAATCCATCCAAGAGAGAATCCAAAGTGCAGACAGCTGTTTGCACGTTCACTGCGGTATTATTCATATTCTGAAAAACGAGGAAGCCTGACATGGCCCATGGAAGGGAAACATGTAAACTGCAGTGCATTTATATACTAGAGCCGCAAATTTTTTCATCTGTCTTTCACACAGAAAGTCTCGAGGCCGTAGATGCTTGTGCTGTGTTACCTGGGAAAGAGCAGGAGGCCCCTTCCACTGCCTGGAACGTCTCACCCGGTCAGCGCGACCGCAATGGGGGTGCACGAGCGGAGGGGGAGGCAGGGAGAGGAGAGGGGGGCAGAGCAGCGGCCTCCGGCACTTCTACCACATCCCTCTGGTGACACTAGGGTGGGAGTGACGGCAGCTTCCTGGGGGGCGCGAGGGGAGACCAGTGCGCGGGCGCTGGGGGCAGCGTCCTGTGAGCCGCAGATCCATCCCGTGGAGGGGAGCCCCCCAGGGGCGCTGGTCAGGTGGGGGCTGAGGCTGACGGTGGGGAGGAGGCGAGGGGGAAGTGGCCGGGCGAGAGCCGGTCCCCGCCTTAGAGGAAACTGCAGGCCAGTGAGAGGCGCCCCCGGGCCTCGGACAGCCGGCGGTGCGGGTGAAGCCAGAGGCCCGCGGGAGCCCCGAGGGACCAGCCCCTGCCTGAGGCCCCCCCAGAAAGAGATGAGGCTCGCTCCCCTTCGTCCTCCTTGTCAGCGTGTTTCCCAGTCCCCACACTGTGAAGGCTGCTGCTGTAGCGAGGGGGACTGGGAGGGGGACGGGAGCCCCGAGACGCAGAGGGAGGAGGGTGGGTTGGGGGCTGTGCGGGCGGCCTGACCGGCGGGCTCGGGCCGGCCCCTGAGCGAGGGCCCCGGACGTTGGCCCGCTCGGTCTTTGGGCCCCGGCCGCCCTGCTCGGGGTGCCGCAGTGGACGGTGCAGGAGGCGCCTTCCCCGCCGGGGCCTGCGGTCACCGGCCCTTGGGTCACGCGCGGCTGGTGCTGGGCGAGCAGGGCCCCGGGGAAGAAGCAGCCTAGCAAGGCCCCCCCCACACCGCAGGCCTCTCCCGCACGGGTGTGGGCCGGAGGCGCGCGCTCCGGAGAGTCTGAGGCGAGCCCGGGTGGCTCGGTGAGGAGACACCCGCGGCAGAGGCTGTGGGGAGGAGCGCAGACCGGGGCGGGCGGAGGCCGTCGGGCTGGGCCTCGGAGGCGCCCGCGGCTCGTCTGCGCTCGCTCTGCTCCTCTCGGAGGGAGCGCAGTCCTCGCTCAGGGGAGCGGCGTCGCCATCGCCTTAGAGGAGGCGCGCTGAGCCCCTGCCCCAGGAGACCTCGCCAGGGGCCGGCCCGGACGCCGCAGTCCAGAAGGCCCCCAGGGAGGCCTCAGGATTTGAACCTTCGAAGGCGGAGTAAACCTCAGACGGAGGGAGCACGAGGAGCGTGAAGAAGCTGCGCGGGGCGGGAAGAAGGGCGGAGGCAGGCGGCGGGCAGAGCGGCGAGCGGCGGGCGCCCGGGGCGGGTTTCCGCTCTGGTGTCTGGGCCGAGCCTGGAGAGGGCGCGGGGTGCTGCGCTCAGCCCCTCGCGGTGGCCCGGGCTGCCCGCTGGCTCTGCTCTCCCCGCAGGGAGCATCCGGCCAGCCTGAGGGCTGGTGCGCGCAGGCTGGTGAAGGGGGGAACAGAACAACGTTTAGCATATTTGTTAACTGGAAAAAGCTGGCTAGAAAAGCAATTAATTTTTTTAAAAAATTGCATTCATTTAAAGAACGGTAAGAGGCAATTAAATATTTAAATATTGAATTCACGTAAGGAATTATTTAACGGCTACGTCCCACTTCTTCGTGCTTGTACCCGTAGTTCCTTCGCTTTCTGGAAGCTTCTCTGCGCTTATGTAAGAGAACAGCAGATGACTGCGGTCTCCACGCCCTTCCCTTAGGGAGCCCCCAGCGTTTACAGGAGCGCCGGCGGGAGCGGGCAGCGTCCAGCCCTGGCCCGAGGTCCAGCAGCACCTCCGTGCCGACGCTGGGACGCTGCGCTTTATGCAGCCGTTCTCCGTCTCCTTGCCTGGGGGCCGTCTGCTGACTCCGCCTGCTCCCGGGGCTGCCGTGGGTGACGGTCTCCCCGAACATACTGGAAGTTCCCGGGGGTGTGTTCCTAGTCTGAGGTTGGTTTGACGTTTTCTTCAATCTGTTTTTCCCGCTGCGATGCAGGCGTGGAGGCCGCGCCCCGGCCGTGTGTGAGCCGGCGACCTGCAGACTGCGCTCCGCCTGCTCTTGCTGCCCGGGTCCTCCCCCCAGCGCGCCCCGTCTCCGCGGCCAGGGCTCCCCAGTTCGCGCTCCTCTCGCTTTCTCCGTTTCCTCTGAATCGGCCCCGCGCTGAGCGCTGGCCTGGGGCGGGAGCACGCGCTCGTCCCGCGTCTGACCGCGGCTGGGGCGAGGCCTGGGGACCCCCGGCTGCGGGGCGAAGCTCGTGGGGCGTCTCTGCAGAGCCTCTTGGAGGAGCACGCAGCAGGAGGGCAGAACTTTCTGGCAGGAAAGGGGGTTGATTCCAAAAGTCCCTTCACCTCAAAGGAAAAATCACAGAATAAAACTAAACTTGTTTTCCTTTAAGGAAGACACTAGTCTTCTGTTCCCGAGGGGGCGACTCTTGTGACGCTCCCCGTGGCAGGTGGGAGCTCCTGGAGGAGACAGTTGGGGCTGAGTGGGGAGGCCCCTGGAGGTGCCCTATCAGTCAGCTAGTGAGCACCGCGTGTGCCGGAGGGGACCCCCCACCCCCACCCCGCAGCACGCAGCTGAGACCTGCCCAGGGCCTGAGCTGAGCCACCAGCTCTCGGGGGAACAGGCTGGTCAGCGGGACAAGCTCTCTGCAGACTCCTCGGTCTGGCCGAGACTCTCGTGATTGTTTTGAACTTCGCCTTTTCGAATGGCTGCAAATTACAGGAAGGTTCAAAGTGAACGATGTATGTGAAGTCAAAGTTTTGGTTTTGGAAGCTCCTCTGCCGTGGAGGTCATTTGAAACCATCTATTCCTAAGGATTTATTCACGCTTTGCACCCGTTTCATGGCACGTGAAGCTCCTGCTCTTGCCGGCCCGGCCCTCGTCACCGGGGCTGTAAGGGGAGAGCCATTTGGCTGTGCCGCAGTCCCCACCCAGCCGCAGTCGCTCGGGCAGAATCAGCCGGTTTCCCCAGACAACCCAGGCCTGTGTTCCTTCTAGGGAGAGCGAGGCAAGACTCTGGGAGGGAGGCCACATCCACGCTCAGCCCCAGGTCAGGACAGATGGGGGCAGGACCCAGCGGCGCTGGCTTCCCAGCCAGAGCGCCTGCAAAGCTCCTCACCATGTGCTAATAAGCAGATGAAGAGTAAACACAGGGGAAGGTCAACATCTCTGATGGCGAAAAAGAAACAAGACAAATATTGTCTTGTTTCAAGACTTTTAGGAGCACTATTTAAATAAGACAAGTGGGTGACTGGCCAAAAATATGTTGATCTACTTGTTAGAGAAAGATCCGTTTCAGCAAATACTCTTTAAACCCAGCCTGGATCCCGAGCATAAGGGACTTAATCCAGTGCAAACATTTTGAGTACATTTCTTTATTTTTCAAGGAATCTTACTCCAGGCCGGCCTGCCTCTGGTGATCTGGGAAATCGTGCTCTGCATCTTTCAGAAACCCCCCCTTGGTTTGCCCTTTTGTTTGACATTAAGAAATCAGTGGACATAAGAATAAGGCTAAGCCTAATGAATTCCTCTGCTGGTAGGGCGAAGTGGTGGACTGAAAAATAAGAAAGTCTCAGCAAAAAGGCTGAGCTACAGCCTGGCCACTGAAGTGAGACATTTTTGGTTTAACTTAGAGATTTAATAATAGCTCTAGGTAGTCACTACCCGAGGCTGAAATACCTGACCTGCCTGGGAGCTGTTGGGGAGTTTACAAAACTGTGCGCTTCGTGGGTCAAGATTTTAATGGAAATTGAAATTTGACTGTTGGGGTTGAAGTGTAGCTCTGCCAAAAAATACGCTGGCATCTGAAACCCCAGCACCCCAGAATGTAGTTGTTGAGGTGTAATTGCCATGCAGAACATAGAGCTTTACAGGTGTTATAAGTTGAAATGACGCCGTAACCCAGTAGGGCTGGGGTGGGTATCAGAAGAGGGAATTCGGCAGATGGGGGCAGGACCCATCCCCTGGGGGAGGGGAAAGGCCCCGGGAGTGTGAAGACCCCCACCAGCTAGCCCCGGGGAGGCCCTGGAACAGATGCTGCCCAACCACACACGCAGCCCCAGGCCTCTGGCCTCCGGAATCCCCCCCAGTGTGTGAATTTTGCCAGGGCGGCCTGGAAACAGAAACAGACCCCAAGACCCTCACGCACCTGCCGCCTTTCCTCAGCTGCTCACCCAAAAGCATACGCTGGATGGGCATTCTCACTGCAAGGCCTGGGAGCTGAAAGGGAAGGCGAAATGCATCCATGATGCCTGAAGCTTGTGTTCCAGCCGAAAGCGCCACTCCTAGGAGACACGGTGCCAACCAGCCATCCTGGGCCCGATGGCGGGGCGAGCCGCTGCGCACGCCCACAGGCCACGGGACGCAGTGTCATTCCAGGTGGTGAACCCAGGGAGTGTCCGGGACACCAGGGGAGCCCCCTCCTAGAGCTGGTGGGTGGGGTGACCCCTGGGCTGTGGCTGGTGGTGCTTGGGATCTTACGCTTTGCCTGGAGGGGAGCGATTGTGACCCACATCAGATGGCGCAGATGTCTACTGAAAAGACGCGTGCTGTTCCCACACAGCAGGTGGGTGGTGCTGGGAAAACTAACAAAAATGACTGAATAACAGCATTCTGCAGTGAGAGTCACACAAAACCTTCCTGGGCTGAAGAAGGGACATCCCTGGGCCGGTCCAGGACATGGTCACCTACAGCTGGGCTGGGAAGACCTTCCTCAGACCCTCTCAAAAAACCAGAGTCGGGGCCTCCCCGGGGTGCAGGGGTTAAGTCTCAGCCTATGAAGCTGTCCCCAGCCACTGCGGCACGAGTTTGATCCCCGGCCAGGGAGCTTCCCACAGGGCGCAGCAGCCCTCTCCTGTCTCCCCACTGCTCCCCTCAGCAGTGGGTTTCAGTGGATCCGCCTGTTCTGCTCCCCAATGTCTCTGGCCTAGACCCCCACACCTCTGGCCTGGACCTCAGCTCTTGTATGCATAAATAAATTTTAAAAATGGAGTTATTTCCTAGCTGACGCCTGAGGTCACGCAGGCGGGGCGGGGCCCCAGATGCTCCCGGGTCTGACTCGGTATCTGGGACTGTCGGGCCCTCTCACGCCTGCACCCGGTGTTAGCGCAGAGCGTCTGAGTGTGAGGAAATCGCCCTTCCTTTCTGCTCCTGTGCCCCTGTGCCGCTGAGGAGGCGGGAAGCAGGGCTGAGTCCCCCCCGTCCGAAGCCTCTGCCCCCGGCCGCGGGCCAGCAGCGCCGCCGTCCAGGCCGTGGGCCTCAGCGGGAGCGTCTCCGCGGGAAACTCGGCGCTCTGGAGCCCGACGGTGGGGTCGGTTGTCCAGAGCCGCGCAGACTGCGCCCTGACACCGGCCAGCTCGGGCGGTCCTCACGGCTTTGAGTTGCTCCCTGCGGAGAGCCCGAGGGAGGGGTGGACAGGCAGCGGTGTGGCCGCACCGCCGAGGCTGCGTGAGGCCGGCCCGCGCCTCCCCCGACCCGGGAGAGCGCTCCCTCCCGGGGGCTGCGCCCTGTAAGAGTCCGAGCGACCCCGAGGAGACGAGACGGGCCCGCAGGTGCCCACAGCGCCTCCCGCCTTCGCCTGGGCCCTCGCGGTGAGCGGCCGCGCGCCTCTGCACCCCGCATTCTGCGCTGACAGCACCCCGTGTGCTCAGCCGCCGGAGCCGCTTCTGACCACGCTGACCGCGTCTCCGGCCGCTCAGGCGGGCTGGGCGGCTGCTCCCTTCTCTCCTTGCCCTCCCCCCGCCCCCCGGGTTCCTAGGCGTGTTGCAGCCACACTGAGAGCAGATGCGGAGCTGTGGATAGTCAGGAAGGCTGCAATAAGCTTGCTAATCGGCCTGGTTTTTAGGGCTGATAATCTCCTTCATTTTATTGACCCTCCATAAAGCGTCTACTGCCTACTTAATTGACCCTGAAAATACTGAAACCCAATTCGGTGAGAAAAATAGGATCCCTTTAAAACTGCCTCTGGTGTGCACACTGAAAACCTAAGTGTGGCCAGAATCAAAGGCTGGGAAAGAATCCCGAGCTTAGGGGTTCTGGGGGAAATTGTTCTTCTCATTATTGTGACTAAATATGGATTCTTAAACATATATAACGTAAGTGTGATTTTGAATAAGATTTGACATATCCTCTGAGTTGAAAATTCGGTCAAAAATCGCAAGCTTTGCCACTTAGCATTAGGCTTGGGGGTCGCCGCCCGTCTGTGACCGCGCTTCCCCTTGTAGCGCCTTGTCTGGGACCTTCCACCCAACGAGCTGCCCGGCTCACTTAGTGGACTTCAGGCAGCAGCACGGATCTGCCCGCGTGGGTGAGGGCGTTTAGCAAACAAATGATCTGCTCTCCTTCCCAATGAGAGACTCGCTCCGCACCTGTGAATACGTGTTTGGATGCTGTGCAAAAATAGAAGGAGAAAATGAGAGAGTGATTATGTTTGGCAAAGACTAATTGGAAAATTAGAGGGTGTCCCACCCCCAAGCAAGGCTGTGCCGTGTCAGGAAACCCCCAGGCCCGTGGGGAGACGGGAACGGCCTCAGAGCTGACCTGAGGGATGTCGGGGGCTTCCCGGTGGCCCCTCAGGGCTGCAGCCTGCTCAGAGGAGCAGTGGGACCTGCCCTGGCTGGCCCAGGACACAGGCAGGGGTGTGGGGGGCGGGCTCTCCGGGAGGAGGGGCGGGAGGGGGCCAGCAGGGAGCGGCCAGGAGGTCACTTAGAGGCCGCAGGACCGGACCTGAATGCGGTGAGGCGGCGTCACTGGTGCAACATGTCTTAGTGGGGTCCCTCGGGAACAGAGGTAAAATGCTGGGGGCAAAAGAAGAAACGGGCATCAGGAAGGCGCTTTGCAATCACCCGTTCAGCGGCTCGGAATCGGGCGCAGGCTGGCAGCGGGTGCCCAGGGACGCGCCCAGAGGCGGCTCGGCATCATGCGGACTCGGCCCCGGGGCGCGAGAGAGGTCGAGGCCGCGGTCTGGGCCGTGCGGCAGCGTCACACTCCAGCACGGGGCCAGGCCGTGGGGGCAGCGGAGGGGCCGTCCAGGGGTCCAGCTGGAGACGTGGCGGACCTTAGCGCCTGTTAGCCCCGTGCTGGGGGACGGCGCGGCCGTGGGGTGATGACGCAGAGCCCGGAGGCAGTTTGGGCCGAGGGCTGTGCTCAGGAGGGGCAGACGGCCGGGGGTGGTGTCTGAAGCCCGTGGCCCGGAGGGCACTCGGGAAGTGACTGTCGGCGAGAGGGACGGTGTCTGGGCGTCAGCCCTGAACAAGGTGAGGGAGGCATCGGAGGCCCTGCGGGGGTGTGGGGGCTGGTCCCGGGAGAGCACAGAGCAGAGGAGGGATTTGTCGGGAGGCTGGACCCGGTGATGGCCATCGTGAGTGCCTGTAGCTGTGCGTTGGTGTAGGCGAGTGTGCATGCAGGTGTGTGTGCATGTGCAGGTGTGCTTGCTGGTGTGCATGCAGGTGTGTATACAGGTGAGTGTGCAGGTAAGTGCAGGTGTGTGCATGCAGGTGTGTGCGTGTGTGCGTGTGCAGGTGTGTGTGCAGGTGTGTGTGCAGGTGTGCGTGAAGGTGTGTGTGCATGCTGGTGTGCATGCAGGTGTGTACAGGTGAGGGTGCAGGTGAGTGTGCAGGTGAGGGTGTGCAGGTGTGCACGCAGGTGTGTGCACATGCAGGTGTGCATGCAGGTGTGTGTGTGCAGGTGTGTACATGCAGGTGAGTGTGCAGGTGTGCGTGCAGGCCCATCCTCGGGGCTCCATTCAGACATGGGTTTCCTTGTAACAGCACCCACTCCCGGCTCTGCATGCACAGCGCGGGCTGGTGCTGCCATCTCCATCTCTCCCTGTGGCTCTCTCACCACGTCGCTGTCTGGCTCCCTTTGTCGTCGGGACGCAGGCACGGCACACGCAACGGAGACACGTTTGAGACGCGTGTTGTAGAAAGGCCGCCGGTCACCCGCAGGCTGTTCGTCTGGGGTTCAGAAGTTACAGGAGGGTGTTCTCTGGGCTGGGCTTTGGCGCCGCCCGGGTGGTCTGGGGTCAGCTGTGTGTCCCGTGTTCGTTTCAGCACTGCCAGCCCCCGGGCTGTCTCTGTGGGGACACAGTTCCAAACTTCCCTGCAGCCTTCAGGGCCTCGGATATGAAGACAGCGTGGGATTACTTCTCCAGCTGGCTTTCCGGAGCGGAGGCATCAGATGCTCTCTGCAAACACCGTGCACCTATTTCCATGGTGAAGGCGGCGTCTTTGTCCTCAGCAGACACCCATCTCTGCTCTGGGTCTCACCTGCTACTACAGTTTCCTCTCAGCACTGGACTTAAGAAGTGCGGATTTTCACTCTCGAATTCCCCTTTGATTCTCAGGACAGTCTGGCATTTACATGGTCTCCTAGTGTCGTCAGTGGTTCTCTCCCCGCTGCTTGGAGGGCAGACACACTTGTTTTAAAGTCCACCCGTGTGAAGAGTGGATTTCTGGCTCCTCCTCTGCGCTCCCGGGGAGCTCTTTCCTGCTGTCCCCACCACGAGTCTCCCCACCTTGGATGGACCCGCCATCATTTCTGAGACTGTGGAACTGGCTTGTGTGGGGGTACCTTCCTCCAGGGAGTATGCTGGTTCCCACTACGTGTCCTGCAGCTCTTGCTCTCTGGGGCGACTTTCATTTTAGGGGTGCCATTTTTCACGGTTGTCTAGTCTCCTAGCCGAGACCAGCCCCACGAGAAGTATTTTATTCTAACTTTATCTTCTCCACGGATAGAGGCCTTCAAGGCCCTGCCGCAAATTGCAGAGAGCTTATCCCGACTTTCCGAGGAAGCCCTGGGGTGCTGTGTCCCCTCTCCACTCCCTGGGCCCCTCCCGCCTGAGAAGCGGCAGATCCGCTCTCAAACAGTTTGCTCTTGGGTCTTGGCCCAAAAATGTTTTGCTATTTCATTAGCATTCCAGTGTCTATATTTAAATTTCCCTTTTCCCTAGCTTTAATCCTTAGGCTTGTCAAAAGGCTTTGTGTTCGCCATTTCCCTTTTACAGTTGTCAGATGCAACAGTCTCTCTCCCCCCTCCCCACTTCCCGCGGCCTGGGCGGGGCTGACTGCACAGGTTACCTTACAGGGCATGCTCCTGTTTTCTGATTCCAGCTTACAGAGCCCCTTGGTTTTGTCCAAACCGAGAGAAACTTTTGGGACCAGGTTAAGGTTTTAGAATTCAGGGTTCTCAATTTGGTGACAGCAAATCGAATTGAACTTGTCATCAAACCTCGACACTAACAGAATTTGCCTGCCTTAGTCAAGATTCTTTTATAAACAGAAATCTGATTCAAACTGACTTTTAAAAAGTGGGAGGGTTCCCTTGTTCGCTTAATCCAGCGGGGCCGGCGCAGGGCTCCTTCCGCCGCAGGCCGCGCGGGTCAGGGCCGCCCCGGTCTGCCCTCAGATGTGCTGGCGGATTCTGCGCTCCCCGCCGTGGGCCTGGAGAGGACGCTTCTCCGTCTCGGGGCTACCAAAGGGTCGCAGACGTCCCGATTCTGTCTCCCCGGACAGAGTCCCGGGTCCACTGTGCAGCCGCCCTGTGGCCTGCTGGGAGCTGGCCCCGCCTCCCCCCGCCCAACACCCGGCCCTGCGCGTGGTCAGGGGCCGGGCGGCTCAGCCTCTGCGCCTGCTCTGGGCTCTGCTGGAAAAGCTCGGAAGGCGGTTTTGGCGGAGGAGATGGCTCTGGGTAAAGGACACGGCCCGCGGCCCGCGGCAGAGCCCCGAGAGCAGGCGCCCCTCGGCCGTCTCGTGCGCGGCAGCAGCTCTCCCGTCGCGCTGACCACGACTCCGGCCGCGAGGGCCGCCTGCGCCGCAGTGGAGATGAGCCTGGTCTGCAGAGGCGGGGCCCAGGCCGCCGGCCAGTGGCCTGCAGGGTGGCCAGGCTGGAGTGGACGCTGGTACGGACGGTCGGGTTAGGGCGAGGCCTCGACCAGGGCCAGCGTTGTCTGTCCTGAAACTCAGCGAGGATGGATTGATGAGCGACGATGGCGGAGTCCGGCGACCGCTCTGTGTGGCCGCCGCCCGGTGCTGCTGGCGCCCGCTCGCGCCGGCCCTCCCTGCCCATCCGGGCGATGATGGATGGGCTGCTGACAGCCGCCGCGAGGAAAATAAAACCCGCGTCAGGGAGTCTTCCGTCTTCCCAGGAGCAAGGAAGAACGTGCCCATAAGCCTCTTGCAGTGGAATGTTCTCCCTGGGCTGTTCAAACGTGGGCCTGTGTGCGTGTGTGCACACTGCTGAATGCCATGCGCTCACCGTGAGACGGACAGCACAAAGGTGTGTCACAAGCACACACCCACAGATGGGCGCCCGGGCCGCTGCCCACCAGAAGCAAAACCCGAAAAGATGCAAGCCCGAGAAGATGCGGAGCCGTCAGAAATCCGGAGCCCACCACGGCGGGGAGAAGGCCTCACCCCTCCGGGTGTGTGCCAGTCAGCGGCGGCTGCAGAGCGACGAGAGAAGGGGCGTGCACACATCCCGGTTGCCGCAGCGTCTGCCTGGCCCCGCCTCCCTGCCCGCATGCCCCCTCTGCCCTGACGCGTGTGCCCGGCCCCAGCTGCGGCGGGCTGGGCACGTGACGCCAGATCTGTCCTATCAGCGAAGGTTCGCGTGTGTTAAGGCTGCCGGCCAGGCGGAGCTGGGCAGGACACCAGCCCCCAGAGGGCAGCGGGTGGGGACGGACGCGCGCAGGCAGTGCTCACGCAGGCGCTCTCCCCAGACGTGCTCTCGCAGAGGCCCTGAGCGCGTGCAGCGTCCTCCTCGGAGGAGCAGCTCGAGCCTCCCCGTGGCCAGAGCAGGCAAAGCGAGAGAAGGAGGTGAGCTCACCCCACTTGGAGGCACAGGACCCACAGGCATTGACAGCGGCGAGTCTTGGGAACAGCCCACAGGATACGACTTATTTTCCGTTAGTGCAGGGGCCAGGGAGGCTATAAATATGCATCATGTTTGCACAGTCAAAGACAGTTTCTGGAGGGAACAACTGAGAATGTGAAACTCGGGCTGTCTCCGGGGATGACAGGAGTAGGGCGCGAGCAGGAAATTCCTGCAGACATCTTGCTCACGTGAGAGCTGTTCTCGCCTCTGCTGGTCTGTGTCTTCCTGAGAAGGTCGTAGCATCTGGCAGAACGTCCTTCTGGCTTCCAGCCGTGGCCAGAGCGTGGCCTGCCTTCCCACTGTCACGGTGCAGGCGGGCGCGGCAGTCCTGGGCTCCGGGCCCTCGGGAGTCAGCCCAGACACAGCTCTCCCGCTGACCGCCGTCCGGGGCCCGGGCCACCCCTGCCTGTGGCATCTGTGTAGCTCACTGGTCCTCAAGTTCAGCATGAAGAGTCCGGAGTCCCCAGGTAGGCGGACTCCTGAGCCTGGGGTGTGGCGGGGGCCTGGAATCTGCATTTCTGACACGCTCCCCGCGCCGCTGGGCTGTAGCCACACGTCAGGTGCAGCCGTCCCTGTGAGTGTGTGAACTGGGTTGACTGGTCCAGGTCAGGCTAATACTGTCAGCCCATTGGGCCTGCGCCCCGGGGCCCCCAGCTGCCTCGTCCTGCGGAGGCCTTGGCGTCGCTGCGGAAACCGCTAGCAGAAGGCTGTAGGCTTTTGTTTTGTCTTGTTTTGCTTCAAGCTGATTGGATCATCTCTGATACTTGTCCCGCCGGACTCAGAAGGGAGAGGAGGTAGTCTTCTCACGTTTGCACGCAGCAGGCCAGAGGCAGACCCCGCAGGATCCACCAGCCAGCAAACAGCCCAGCCCAGTCCTCCCGATGCCGCGCTCTCGAGGGGGTGCCGGCAGGGCATGTGGGGGGCAGAGCCCAGGGCAGCCTCAGCGAGTGCCCGACTTCCCGTTGAGTGGCAGTGCCTTCCTTCCTCACCCCCCCGCTGGCTGGGAGCTGGTACGTGGGCGGCTGCGCTCCTGCCTGTGCGCTCTTGAATTTTAATCACAGGTCTCTGTTTACTTGTTGTTCATTTTGCAGCAAAATAAGGCGTCCCTTTCACACTTCACTGCTTGAAAAGGAAGAAATTATTTGGTGAGGACAGAGATGCGCTTTCGTTGGCAGAAAATATCAGCAGGCTCTGGAGCGGTTCAGCCTCATTTACAGACAAGGGGGAGAAATTCCCTGCCTCTGAGACAGTGGCTGGGAGCTGCGTTTGCAGAGGGGGACAAGCACAGCGAGTGGCCTCGTCTGTGGGGGCAGCTTCCAAGACCCCCCTGAATGGCTGAATCACAGGTGGGAGCCTGTGTAGACTCTGTCTGTCCTGACATACCCACCTATGACAAAGCTAATTTCTAAGGCAGGCAGGCAGGCGGAGGAGAGCAGCGGTAACTGATAGTAAAACAGAGCGACTGTAACAATTCGCTGTAATACAAGTTATGAGAAAGAACTTAATTTTTCCAGCTTGGCTGAGCCGGGAGGTGAGGTCGGGATAAGGGGGGCCGTGTGGCACACAGCCACCCAGTACAGCCACCGGCACCCCAAGGGGTCCTCGTGCGAGCGAGGTTCCCCGCTGGGGGTGTGGGGACAGCGGCGGACAGGCAGGGGGAGCGGGGCTCCCGTCGGCTCCCCCGGGACGGGCTGACGGGGTCTCCTCGGAGAGTGGCTCCTGGGCGTCGGGCCTGGCTCGGTGTTTCCTCTTTGGTCTGTCTGCCCTGGTCGGCACCGGCTGTGTGGCGGGGCACCGAGGACGCCGTGCCCAGGCCGAGGAGCCGCGTCGGGTCAGCGACGGCACTGAGCAGCGGCTGCCCCGGACAGCCCACGTGCGCATTCCCTCCGCGGCGGCTGCGCCGAGCCCACTGCTGCTTTGCTGTCGGGAAGGCTGCGTGATGCGTCTGCGTGATTTCTGTGTGGCGATGCACTTGGGCCCTGAGTGTGTGGTGGACGGACGGACGGATGGACGGACGGATGAGAACGGAGGCGACGGTGTTTGTGGAGCTGATTTTACGCCTCAAACCCTCCTCACACCCACAAAGTTTGTACAGAACTGCCGTGTTCGCTGGGCTCAGAGCCCCGCGGCGGCCCCGGGGGAGGCGTGAGGCCTGTGTGCCAGGCGGCCCGCACCCACGCTTGCCTCCGTACTCCGTGTTCCCAGAGCGCGCCCTGGGGCGCCAGCTGCTGCAGCGGTGCGACTGTGGCCGGGCCAGGCCTGCGTCTTTCTTCCCTAAAAGAGCGTGTGGAAGTGGCATTTTGAAAGTTTCTTCTGAGGCACAGTTTTGTGGTGCTCGGGGAATGCCCAGCCAGAGCCCAACACTGCGGGGACCTGCTGAGGAGAGGAGCTGCTGCCTGAGGAGAGGAGCGTGGGGTGTGTCCACGTGGGGAGAGGAGCGTGGGGTGTGTCCGCGTGGGGAGAGGAGCGTGGGGTGTGTCCGCGTGGGGAGAGGAGCGTGGGGTGTGTCCGCGTGGGGAGAGGAGCGTGGGGTGTGTCCGCGTGAGGAGAGGAGCGTGGGGGGTGTCCGCGTGAGGAGAGGAGCGTGGGGTGTGTCCGCGCTCGGGAGCCTTCCCGGGCCGCCCGCATGCCGGAGGCGGCCTCTCCCCTGGCTGCAGACGCTGCCCTGCCCTTGCCTGTGGCCTTGGCTCTGGCAGCACCTGACAGCACCAAAGCCGCGTTGCTCGGAGCGAGGGTGTTTATCTCAGGCCGGGGGTGTGGAGAGAGGGCCGCTGCGCCGCTGGTAGCTGTTGCTTGAATAACAGCAGCAGCGGAAGTTCCCGTCGCCAGGACGACATGTGTCCGCAGTGCTGCCCGGCACTCCGCAACTTCATCTCGTGTTGCAGGGAAGGGGAGGCTGAGGCGACACGGGAGAGCCCGGGAAGGAGAGGATGACCCCAGTGTCTGATGTCCTGACTGGGGTTTGGGATCAAGACTCCTACAGCAACTGTTTCGCTTGTTTGCTTTATGGCGATTTGTTTCTTAAGGTCACCCTGGATGGTTAGGAAGACAGGACCCCGCCCCTCCGGGGTGTCATCACGCCACCCCCGCCCCAGGCCCCCTCAGCCCACGGGGCTCTCCCCCGCCCCCTTGCCCCGTAGCTGTTTTACAGTCAGATTTCTAGGGTGTGTTCTTTCTCTCCCAGCTAATTGCCGGCATATCAGAACTCTCTGATTTTTGCAAATTGATTTTGTGACCTGTTGCTCTGCTGGGCTGGTTTATTATTTCAATTTGTTTCTTTCGTGGCGTCTTGGGGTTTTCTGTACCTTGTGGCCTCTGCAAACAGTGATGGTTTTACTTCCTGTTTCCGGCCTGGATTCCTGTTACGCTCTTCTCTCGCCTCGTTGCTCTGGGTGTGACTCTGTGCGCTGAGCGGCCTCGTCTCCTCCCTGAAGGTGCCGTGGGAAAGCTCCCGGGCGTTCGCCACGGGGGGACGTGGCTGTGGGCTTGGCAGGCGTGGCCCTTATTACGGGATGTATGTTCCTTCTATCCCTGTTTGGGTTTTTTTTTGAGGGTTTTTTAAATTGTTATTTATTTCCTTTACATTATTGTGTATTCCCTATGGGTTACCCACCACCGAGTCACCCATGAACCGTCCCTTGTGTTCTTTTCTACCCCATTTTGAGCCCTTATCCTCCCCTCCCTCGCTGAGTGTCTCTCTTATTGGGTTCCCCTATATTCCTGCTCTAAGTGAAACCATTTGATATTTTTCTCTTTCTTTCTGGCTTATTTCGCTGAGCATGATCCCTTCTAGCTCCATCCGTGCTGCTGCGAATTGCATGTGTTTATCTTTTTTGAATGCTGAATAGTTTTCCATTGTGTATATGGACCACATCTTCTTGATCCAATCAACTGTTTTTGGGCATCTGGGTTGTTTCCCTATCTTAGCTATTGTGAACAGTGTCGCAGTAAACATAGGGGTGCAGGTATCAAAAGACACAAAACATTAATCCAAAAGGATACATGCACCTGTATATTTGAGGGCTTTTCTTAATCAGACATGGTCGTTCAGTCTGACAATCTGCAAGTAGTAGTTTGGCCCCATGATTTCGCTCTTTCCTTTCGTTCGTGTGGTGAATTACACTGATCAAGTTTCAGAGCTGAACCACCCCCGCACCCCTGGAGTAAACCCCACTTGATCGTCATGTGTGACCCTTTTAATCATGGTTTAGTTCAGCAAAACAGCCTGCTGCCTGGGACTGCGACCGCCTGGCGTTCCTCTCTAGCTTCCTCTTGCTTAATAAAACGTGGACTCCTGCAGTCCTCAGGCTGTAGTCAGCGCTGGACTCCGACGTCCAGAGGGTGCTGCAGTTTGGAGCCCACCAGGCGCGGCACCGGTGCGGGTAACCCTCCAGACCATCTTCCCCAGAGCAAAGCGGGGCCGCGTCTGACGCCAGGTGAGCGGGACTGCCCCTCCCCGGCTCGTCACCTCCCGGCATCTCTGCTTGTGTAGGATACTTGCGATGCCTTTCTCCTCCTTAATCTAGAAGCTTCCAGGAAGCCTTCCCAGGCCCCTGACTCTGCATTCACACTCCACCCCACGCTGTACCGCAGCCATCGCTCTCTGCGCCATCTCCCCCAACTCGGGGCGACAGCCGTGCTGCTCCTGATGTCGTGGTTTGAGCTTGGTTCAGATTGGGGGTCTGCAGGAGGGCGGCGAGCATAGCAGGAGCCGTCTCAGGAAGATGCCACCTAAGTTTAAGTTTTGCTTGTTTTTTAGTCTTGCAAACAAAGATCCACTTAGTTGCCGTAAACACCTTTGCTTCTAGCCAGGTCCTGTCTGTACCCCACGCACCGCGACGAGCCTTACAGAAGCGGTGCCGACGTCAGAGCCGCTGGCCAGCCTCGATGTTCCCACTGTAGAAAGTTAAATCCAGACACCACTGAAACTCCTCCTGGGAGCCAGCCGCTCACACCCTGGACGTTTGATGTTTGAGACGTGGCGTGTAACTGTTATGAAGTTCTGATTTCCTGTTAAGTTGGAAACACAGCCGTATTCCTGAACAGCAGATCAAGTGGGCTGAGATAAAAGCAAAGGAGATGAAAATGTTCCCTTGTTTTTATAGCCTCCCCATCCGGTCTAACAATCCCAAGTCCCACTGAGATCGAGGGAGAAGAAGGGGTTTCCGAGGCTTTTATGCTCCTTGTTGCCAACTATTTAGCAGAGGGAGGACCGAGGGTGTGAGCTTTTGAAAATCTTTCTGGTCTCTACTCTCGAGATGAAAGAAGAAATGGGGGCTGCACCCCAATTTCAAAAAGCAAGTGTGCCTATCGGCTAATTGTCTCATAAAGGTGTTTTATACAATTTCAGAATATTCCACCAAGACCTGGAGACAGACTGTGGGCTGCAGGCAGGCTGGGAAGGGGCAGGTGTGCAGCCAGGCGCGGGGGTGAGGCGTCTGAGTGAAGGAGGTGGGCAGTTTCTCAGATCTAAGATGAGGAAATTATCTCTAAATAATTTCTCTCTAAAGAACACTTTTCGCTGTAAGATGACATAGAGCTATACCCCAGCCGCCCGCGCCCCCACACAGCACCCACTCAGCAGCTGTGCCGCCAGGACTCCCCCTCCTTGCTGGGCGCTGGCTGCGTGGGCCTGACTTGGGGTCCCCCGAGTTTTTTCTGGGATGAAGGGTAGACGCGCGATGATCATTGACTTGTCAATTCCGTGTGGCTCTGTGTTTCCTACTAAGTGTTAGTCCACGTGCTAAGAGCTTAGGATGCAAAGTGCACATAGTAGGTCCTGTTTTTGTGACGTGTCCAGTCTAATAGGACAGACATTACACAGACACATCCATATGGCTCTGTATCCAGAAACTCTCTGTTTGTGTAATTGTATGTAACTATAGGCCTGGTTGCTTATGTACTTTTATTTAAACATATGTCATCATCAGCTGTGCATGTGACGTAAGAGGAGGGGAGCTTGGCGAGGGAGACAGGCCGCTGGGGCAGGTAGTGTGTGAAATGAGACCTGAATTATGGAAAGGGGGCGGCCCCCACAGAGCAGGGAAGGGCGCCCCGAGGGGAGGCTTGGCAGGAGCAAGGCTAAGGCAGAAAGCCAGCCTGGTGGAGCAGCTGCTGAAGGCCCGTGTGGCTGGGGCAGGATGGGCCAGGAGCCAGAGGCCCCAGGGGAGAGTGCTGGACACGCTATTGCACCTGCTGGCGGGCCGCCTTTGGCATCTGAGGAGGGATGGATGGTGGAGAAGGAGCAGGAGGGCACTTAGAGGCCTGCACCTGTCCAGGGGAGGGGTGATGTGCGTGCCCTGGGAGGGAAAGGGCGTGAGGAGCTGGCCTGGGCTGGAGGTCCAGTCTGCTTCTCTGGAGTCTCTAGCTGGCCTGGGGCGCAGTGGCCAGCCAGGCGTCCCCGGGGCCGCAGGTTGAGTGCAGCGCCCTCCGCTGAGTCCGCATGGTTGCGGGGAAGCGGGTGGAGAGCCAGGCTGAGATCGGGAAGCACTGCACAGGTGAGGCAGGGGCCTGCAGGCCGTGGCACAGAGGGGTCTCCAGCCCGGGCGGCAGCCACGCAGAGGCAAGTGGTTCTGCCCTTTGCCGGGAAACTTGATAGAGCAACATTCTCAGCCTCGCATTTGTTTTCGATTTTTTTAAATTGTAAAATATACCTAAGAAAAAATTCGTCATTTTAATCGATTTTTGAAAAACATCTGGTAACATTCTTTAATGTACGGTTTGCGTATTATGGCCATGAGTACCCATTTCCAATTTTTTATTTTGGTAAAATGCACCTAACATAAAATTTGCTCTCTTCACCATTTTTCATGTTCATTTAGAGACATTAACACTTTGTGTGCCGGCGCCCTTTCAATTTCCCAGCCCTGGGGCCGGCCATCTTCTGTGCCACTGCATGAATGGTAGAAGCATTCAATAAAACACACACAACTCCTGAGCTACTGGATATTAAAAAAACTGTCATATCGCTCCTAAAACACCTTACACTCTCACCAAAACAATGTGTAAAGCTTCTAGACTGAGTGTGATCAAAGAAATAGCTCCTGATATTTCCAAATCAATCCACTGTGGCGTGAAAAACCAGAGATTAGATGAACACTTATGAATACGTGAGCGGCCACCTGATACTGGTGACAAAAACACGTACTCATACGTGAGCGGACCACAAAGGGTTAAAACATTCAGTTATTGGGTAATGACCACCCCGTGGTCAACACCCTCATCTCCAAACTTATAATCTGTCCCACTTACCTTCCAACTCCAGTTCCCTCCACCAGCCCCTGTCGATCTCCGTCCCCACTGCCACCTCTGAGACCTGGGCTAGTCTGTGTGCCTCCTGTCAGTGGAATCATGCTGTGTCTTTTGTGCGTGGTTCACGTAGCGTACTATCCTCAAGGTTCAGCCATATCACAGCCTGTGTCAGAACCTTCCTTTTCAGGGCTGGCTAATGTTCTACTGCATGGCTGGACCATATTTTTTGCTTACCTGTCTGTTGATGAGTTCATCTCATCCACCTGTCGCTGGAAACTTGGGCTGCTTTCACATTTCAGTTATTATAAATAGTTCAACCTCATTTTAACCTCCTGAACCCCGTGTGTCCATCAATCTGCCAACAGGTGCTTATTAAACATGGCACAGCACTGGGGCATGAGCCATGCACACACTTGACCCTATGAGTGACAGCTTCGAGCACCTGTTACACTGTTCCCTGGCAAGGGTGTTTGCTTTGGACTCAGCTGGTTTTGCTTTGTACTTTTCTTCTGTTCATCAGAATCACTACAATGCTTGTGGAACTGAATTAAATAGCTACTTATCAAGTAATTTTTCTGTGTGAATGTCAAATCCTGGTTCCTTTGGTATGCTCGTATGAAATAGCTAGAGTAATGTAAACATAATTTAAACAAATAGAAACACATCGTCTACACATACATCAAATCCAAGGTGACTGAATTACATTTATCCTCCCCCTTTTCATCGGAAGGGAAGGCATGTAATCAGCAAATTTTCTCTGAAAGGAATAATTCCATTAGCCACAAATAAAATTTACTGCAAAATTATACACGAGAAATTGTGGGGAAAGCTTTCACAATTGAAACTTTACTGTAGGCGTCTATTAGGGGGAAATGTTAGCTTGAATCCCAATTTCCTTACACAATAATAGTAAAAACAACTGGCATTTCTAATAAGCAAAGTCACAAAGTTGCCACAAGCCATATTTTGGTTCATGAATACAAATTTAGGATATGTTTTCAACTGCAGGGAATGTTTACAGAACAGAAGGGCCAGTATTTGAAGCAATTTAGTGCATAGGGAGAGATTTTTATTCATGAGAAGGAAGAGACAAACCTTGATATAAGCAGGCATTAAAATACATTAAATGCTTGTAGTGGCTCCAGAGAATCTCATTTATTATGTGATTTTTCCTCTTTCTTTCTTAAAGATTGACATGAGAGGTGTATGTTGCCAACACAATGTTTTACACTAGGAAATCCATCGTCACTTCTTATTCCAAAACGAGCTTGTATTGTGGGCAGTATTTGTACAAAAATGACTGTTTTCTCAACCGAAGCGCCCCGGACAGAGCACGGGTCAGGAAGATGAGGCACATGTGTGATGGGGTATGCTCCGCCGTGAAAACAGATGGGCTCGCCATTTGCAACAACCTGGATGCACTGGAGGGGTGATGCAAAGGGAAATAAGCCAGAAGGAGAAAGACAAACAGCCATAGTTTCTCTCATTTTGGGAACACAGAGAAGACAAAGGACCCGACGGAAACAAGCCAGAGCACACCCTAGAAATCTGATCTCGGAACGAGGCTTCCAGGGAGGAGAGTGTGGGTCACAACCGGGGGGCTGGGGCCCGGTGGTCTAGGGTAAAGGTCCGCGGGGCCTTTGGTGGTGGGTGCGGTATGGAGACGGGCATCTGAGGGGGTGCCGCCCTGTACCCCTAAATCATAGTGCTGTAAGCCACTGTTACTGCAACTAAAAAACAAGAAAAAAGAGGATTACCATTTTCTGTGTGCGAAGCTCTTCCTCAGAGTCCACGCTGGCCACAGTCGCGGCCCAGCGATCGAGGGACGGGGGTGAGGACACGCGTCCCTCCCGGGCACCCTCAGCGGCTTCCCCGAGGCCGCGCTGGACACGTGGGCCGAGGGCCGGCTCAGACGCCGTTCTCCGCTCTCCGCGGCCACCACACCCGCACACCCGGACATCGGCCAGCGGGTCACCGGGCCTGGTCTGGCCTCCCCTTGCCCTCGGACCCTGGGGTGTTTCCGCGCCTGCCCAGCGGTCACCCCGCGCCACTTCGGGGCAGCCCCGCGGGACCGGGAGCGTCCAGAGTCACAACCGTGAAGCAGGCGGTGTGGGCCTTGGGAGCGGGGCCGGTGGCGCTTTAACCCCAAAAGCCGTCAGCGTGGTTCGCGGACGTTGGGGGCTCGTGGGCCCAGAGGCATCGGAAGGGCGAGCTGCCTGAAGTCCGGCCCGCAAAGCAGCAGGGGAGGTCGGCCGAGCCCTCTGTACCGCGCCTCCTGCTTGAAGCCTCAGCAGCAGAAACAAGGACAGAAGACCCCAGCCAGGCAGAAGGGGCGCTGGGGACAGTTAGACACAAGACACCTGACATGTTCTCGATCCACAGATGTTTCCATTCAAGTCGTGTTCATCCTGTCTAAGGTCTATTCAAATAAGTGTTTCATTTATTAATCCTTTAATTTGCGATTTCTAATTAAAATGTCAAAGACCTGAAGTATGACTGGTGATTCCACTTATTAAGACTGTAGCGTCAGGCAGCCCTAAAATAGAATCAGCGGGGCCTCCCTGGTGGCGCAACGGGTTGAACACAGCACTATGGAGCTATCGGCAGCCACTGCAGCATGAGTTCGATCCCCGGCCAGGGAGCTTCCCACAGGGTGCAGAAGACCTCTCCTGTCTCCCCGCTGCTCCCCTCAGCAGTGGATTTCAGTCAATCCACCTGTTCTGCTCCCCACTCTGTCTCTGGTGAATCCTCCCACCCCCACACCTCTGGCCTACACCCCAGCTTGTATGCATAAATAAATAAATCTTTTTAAAAAATAAAATAGAATCAACAGTAACAGAAATAATGTTGCTCACTACATTCCGTAGACATATCTGATTCGTTTATGTGACTCACTCTCGTTTCCCCCATTAGCTTAGCTCAGTGTGAACTAAACTACTGGCAGAAGCATCTTCAGCCGCAAGCATTGTTTAAAAGCAAAAGACAAAAAAATGCAATATCCCAAAATGAGATCCGATCGCTATTGTTGACGGAAGGCAGGTTCCATTCCAGGAATGAGACAGTGTCCAGGCGAGGAAGTGAGGTGAAGTGAGAAGGCGTCTTCTCCACGGCTATTCCTAGTGCTGGGTTCAGTGTGTGCGTGGAGTCCTTCCAGAGTCACCCCCGTAATGTGTCAATGCCAACTCGCCTCCTGGGCACCTGGTGGGCTGCTGGTGAATGTTAGGCCACCAGCTCTCTGGAAACAAGGTAACAAAAGCCCCGACTTGGCCATATGCCCGTGCATGTGGTGTAAATCCTCCCTCCGTGACTGACTTCAAGCTGCCAGCAGTTTAGTTTTTATAGTTGTCCTCAAAGCAGGGACAACTGGGCCCGCAGCCTGTGCCATCCTGCGACGCGCTACTCAGCACCCCGCTCTCACGTCTCCCGGGCATCTCCACCCCCACCCGAGCCGGCCTCTCGAGCCCCTGCCTCACCGCTCCTCACATCTGCACCGCTCCCCTCAGTCCCGGCAGCTCCATCCTTCCCATCGTTTGGGCCCAAACCCTGGGGCTGCCCCTTGCCTGTCGTCTCCCAGCTTTGTTCACGCCTGTCAGAAACTCTGGTATCTGGTAGCTTCATGCTACACCCAGGGTCAGCCCCCTCTCAGCCTCCACCGCTCACTTCCAGATCCAAGCCGTCACCATCTCTCACCTGGTTCGTCGCTCTGGCCTCTGTATTTGTCAGGATGAGGCTCTCTAGATGCTGTAACAAACAACCCCTCCCGCCCAGGCATAGTAAGAGTTTGTTTTCACTCCCCTCATTGTCTGGAGAAGACCCCAGGAGGAGATCTGGGCTCCCCAGGTACGGGAATGAAGGTCCCCCGAGGCCTGGTCCCCACGGTCTCTCCGGTCTCCTTGCCAGCATCTTTCTCACACCCTCATTCTGCCCCAATCACACTGGGCTCTGTGCTGCTCCATTGGCGCACCAGGCACCCTCCTGCCTGGGGCCTTTACACTTGCTCTTCTCTTCCTTTAGACACCTCCACCCAGTATCTACTTGGCTGACTCCAGCCTCCTCTTCAAATATCCCTTAAATGCCACCTCCTTGGCACTGCCATCAAAGTGTCAACAATTCTGCTCAGTTCTTTCCCATACACCTTACCTCTCTACTTCACTTTTCTCTTTAGTGCTGCATCAACTAATACCTATGTAATTCTCTTATTGTCCTTCTGACTCTACTAGAATTTATAGGAGTTCTGTGTATGTTGCCCCTGCTATATCCCAAAACCTAGAAAAGAATCAGGAGATAATAAGTCTTCAATAAATATTTGGTTAATGAATGAAAAAATGGTGTCTGAAATCAAGTTATATTTTTGAAATGATCTGTTTTTGAAAATATTGAGTATTCAATGTTTTTATTGACAGTCTCACAAATGAAGACAGGTGATGTCATTTACGCCTGTGACGATAATGGGGTGCGGGTGCTGGGCAAGACGCCCTCCCTGGGTTACATGATCGCTAGAGTCGCGACGACATCAGTGCCGCCGGCCTCCCATGTAGCTGACTCCTGAAGCCCAGAGTCAGCCCTGGGGAGGCCAAGTGGGGGCCCGCGCCGGGCGGTGCGACCCCAGAGTAAAGGAGCCCGCACATCAAGGAGGAGATGTTTCTGGTCCATGTCAAGGCAGAGAAAGACATTTTGCAGGACGGAGCTCTGCCCAGGCTGTGTGACCGCGAACACGGCCGAGCCCTGTGGATCTTCGCGTCTTCACCTACAGAGAAGCTGCTGATGGCCGGTTGCGGGGCAGGTCCCCCCAGCCTGAAGACCAGTGGCTGCCTGAGGCCACACGGCGGCAGGCGCAGAGCCGCCATCGCCGCCCGGCCTCTGCGCTCCGGCCGCTCTTCCTGTACACAGCGGGGCGCTGAGCGTCCCAGGGGCGCCCTGAATGTGCACAGACCAGAGAACGACGCCATAGAAATTCAGGCGTGGATGCTACGACCACTTATATCTGCAGGCGCTTCCTTCGCCGAGACTGGAACCTGCGCTGCAGCAAATGCCAGGGCGGGCGCGCCGGGCAGCCTTACCGCTGCCCACTGCTCACGCGCCGCGGGCCTGCCCGGCCTCTCTCCACTCCCAGCTGAGGGAGCGCGGCGCTGAGAGGCGCTTCTCAGCGGACGGACACGAAGCCAGGCCAGCCTGATGCCCAGAACCCCGCTTTTGCCGCCGCCCCCTGCCACGCGGCACCTGGGCCGTGGAGGGGAGAGGGGAGCGGGAGAGGCACTGCACGCTGGGTGTGGCCAGATGCCGTTCGCTGGACAGACAAGTCCAGAGCTTTTTCGTGTGCCCCATGAAAGAGGCCCGTGTAAAGCTGCACACGTGTGCAGACGCGTGACAACTTTGTGAGCTAAAGCCGAGTTCCAGGATGATGTCTGGCAGAGCCCGTGGTGTTTATTATTCTGGGTGATTTAGCAATAACTATATTTTCCTGAAACTTGTCAACTGATTTTAGAAAACTCAGGGAAAGAGAAATGTGGGAACGGGAGCCCACTTAAAAAGAAAAAACAAAAACAGGTGGAGCTGTTTTGGATCGCCAACTCGCGCTCAAATTAATCTCCACCTGTGTTTTTCTAGCACTCTATTTCTGGAAACCCTTAAATGATGACACAAACATTTGAATATCATGGCTGCTCACAATCCCTATTATTGAACTTCTGAGTGCAGAGACAGCATCCCATTCAGCCTTATACTCCCAGTGATTATCCTTAGCAGTTGCTTCATAATTACTGGGTGCATGGATGGATACATGAATATGTGGAGGGATGATGCATGAATGGATGGATGATGGATGGATGATGGATGGATGGATGGATGGATGTGTGGATGGGTGGATGGATGGATGAATGATAGCTAAGTGGATGAATGGATATATAGATGACAGATAGATAGATGGGGGAGAAAGAGAGGGAGGGAGGGAGGGAGAGGGAAGGGATGGTTGGGTGTATGGGTGAATGACGGATGGATTGTTGGATGGATGGGTAGATGGATGATGGATGGGTGGGTGGATGGATGCAGGTATAGTTGGGTGGATGAATGCATGATGGATGATGGATGATGGATGGATGATGAAAGGGTAGGTGGAGGATGAATGATGGATGATAGATTGGTGGGTGGATGATGGATGGATGGATGAATGATAGCTAAGTGGATGAATGGTTATATAGATGACAGATAGATGGGAGAGAGAGAGCGAGGAAGGGATGGAGGGAAGGAGGGTGGTTGGGTGCATGAGTGAATGATGGATGGATTTATTGTTGGATGGATAGATGAGTAGATGGATGATAGATGGGTGGGTGGATGGATGCAAGTATGGGTGGGTGGATGAATGCATGATGGATGATGGATGGATGGATGATGGATGGGTGGGTGGAAGATGAATGATGGATGATAGATTGGTAGGTGGGTGATGGATGGATGGGTGGGTGGATAGTTGGATGGGTGGATGAATGGATGGGTGGATGGGTGGGGGTTAGTTGGGTAGATGGAAGGATGTATGATGGATGGATGGGTGGGTGGATGGATGGGTAACATTGTGAACAATTGGATGGATGGATGGATGGACAAACAGATCAACAATACAGCATATGGATGGATGGAAGGAAACATAAAATGAACATTGGCCTACTAGTGACGAAACCTGGATTCTGACCCCAAATCTTTAGCAAAATGCCTCTTATCTGTTGGAGAAGAGCCTTTTCATTTCTAGGTCTGAGTTTCCTCTTTTGGGAACTATCTATGCTTCATTAGATTCAAAACATGGCCGTATATGATTAAGCTCCCTGGAGGTGGCTTTAAAATGTGCTCCCACTCGAAAGAGGGTGTTTTCTCCGTGCTCCCTCTGCCTCTTCCTTCCACAGTAGTTGCTCATCTGAGCAAGTTGAGCCTTGGACAGTAGGGGGCCCTGAATACAGCCGCTCACCATCGGTCCTAATAATGGACTGTAGCATTCCCTGCTGTGAGATTTCTGTCTTCTGCTCATGAAGTAATTAAGTAATTGTTTATCTGTCTCGAATGTCTAAGGTCACTTTCAAGTAGAAAGAAGTGGTACAGCACAGAGAAGCCACGCTTGGCTCCAAGAGCAATGAGTTTGGAAGCTGGTATCCTCCCCCGATAGCCTCGTCCAGAGAGAGCTGAGTGTGGTTGTGAAGAGCTCGCGCCCTGTTTGAGGTGACCGAGCCCCAAGCCCTAAGCCAGCTGCTTGCTGTTGCTCCTTGGACAAGCGAGTGTAGAGTAAGGACAATAACGTGTCTACGCAGAGTTGTGATGAGGATTAAACGGAAGGGCCAGCCTGGAGGGGTGGCTCACGGGAGTGTCTGGCAAAGCTCAGCTGTCGGCGGCCTCACTCTTCAGGGCCTGGGCTGGTCCCTGCAGCCATCGCCACAAACTGCGGACTTTAAGTGACCGACGTGTGTTATCTCGCTAAATTTATTCTGCAGGCCAACAGTCCGAAATCGAGGCATTGTAGAGACCACAGGTCCTCAGACTCGATGGGAAAGGACCTGCCCTCGCCTCTTCCTGGCTCTGGTGGTTGCTCAAAATCCCCGACACCCTTGGCTCCCTCGTCCCTGCGGCTGTGTGTGTGTCCCTCGGTGACTTTCTCTTGACACTTGTCAGATTCACACTCTCTGCCTGCACGTGTCTTAACTAGACTGATGACACCCTGAGACACTTGTTTCCAAATAAGGACATGAGTGACCTTCTAAAGTTCAAGGCGAACATGAAATTTGGGCGAGGACATTCTTCGGCAGCGCGCAGGCGATTTACACGGGTCATTCTTGTCCTTGCCACCCTCTTCCTCTGCTCCCCCACCAGGTCTCATTCATGCCTCAAACCTGCTAGAACGTGCTACCCTCCTGCAAACTCCCAGAACCACTGCGAGTTGGGTCCCCGAGCCTCAGGCTTCTCCCTTCAGGGCTTGTCGGGTTTAGAATGAAAGATCCAGAACTCGGAACCATGTCCCGAGTTCCTCTCCGGCTGGCCAGCCCAGCATGACCCTGCCTTCACCCCAACACGTGTGCGCGAGGCCGCGCTGAGCAGAGCTGGCGCACGGGAGAGAGGACCGCAGACGCCCAGCGAGCACTTCAGGGCGTGACAAAGGGGCGTCACTCCTGGGGCAGGTGTGGGAGAATGCGGGAGGACGAGCCAATTAAAGGTTAGCCGCCGCGGTCCGGTTTGTAGCTCGTGGTGTTGCCGCCGGCGTTTGGCCGTTGCCTGTGAAAGCGGGAGCTGACAGGGAGGTTTCCTCGGCTGTTTTCTTCCCGGGGACAGAAACAGTCCTCCACGGCTTCTGGAACCCACCCAGACTGTATGATGAGCCCTTCCTGGGCTGGAGATGCTGTAACTCAGCCCTTTTGCTTCGTGAAAGCAGCAGTGAGGAGCGTAAATACGGCTGCAGACGGTGTTCGAGAATCGCGAAATGCTGCTTTCTCCCGCGGGGGTGGGGAAGGCTGCCGGTCGGCCTGGCCCCGCGAGCTGTGTCCCCTGCTGCAGGGGTGCCCACACACCCGCTGTGGGCACGTGCCCCCACGCTGCAGGGAGGAGCTCGTGGCTCTAGGGACGGTCTGACTTGCACAAATGTCTTCGTGTCAGTTGTTAGAAGAGACGGAAATGGTGATTTGTTTGCGTAAATGTCAGGGTTGTTTTAGATATTCGAACCCCATCTTAGAGCTTCACGGAGCCCCCACTGCTGTGGTCCAGTGCAGGTGACCACATCACTCCTCACTAGCAAGTGTTGGGGTCCCAGTTTAGGGGAGCCTGGCCTGCGGTGTGGCCTGGTGTCCTGCACTCAGGGGGCTCTTCCCCCTCCCCCCCGCCCCATGCGACACTCACTCCCTTCTCCAGACGGCGACCCCAGGACTGTGAAGTGTAGACTCGGCAGAACAGGGGTTTTCAGATGAACGTGCCCGTGAACTACCCTCAATCTCATTAAACAGCAAATGCTGATTCCAAAGCTGGGCCTGGGATTCAGCATGTCTGCAAGCTTTCCTGCAGTGGTGGTCATCAGTAGCAAGAACTTATATTTACCCGGAATGTAGATATAATCAATATTTGTATTCATTTCCTGTGGCTTTTTTTTTTTTTTTTTTTTTTTTTTTTTTTTTTTTTTTTTTTTTTTTTTTT